>LGRX02001934.1:0-27381 GCA_001247695.2 Cymbomonas tetramitiformis
TTTCTCGTATGTCGGATCCGATCCCAGATCCATCGACGTACGAGAAATGCTTGGGCGGTTTTGTCCTCGATTTATACTGAGCTGACGTCACACGTGCATGAACTTTTCTCGTATGTCGGATCCGATCCTCGATCCATCGACGTACGAGAAATGCCTCGTATGTCGGATCCGATCCCAGATCCATCGACGTACGAGAAATGCTTGGGCGGTTTTGTCCTCGATTTATACTGAGCTGACGTCACACATGCATGCACAGTTACTGCGTCTCAGCGCCCCAGTTGGTGCAAGCGAGCGGAAGCCATTCTTGAAGAACACTTCTTAGAGCTAGCACTTCGGAAACTGCAATGACCTCAAGAAACCGAGGCGGAAACACCGCGCCCGTCAGAACCCGTGGGTCGAGAGGTTCCCAAAAGGCCCATGAATACCACCGCTGCCATGTCGTTGGATGCGACAGTAAAGTAGCTCCAGCGCAGACTTGTAGGGTTTGCAATAGGAGCTTTCACTTTAGCTGTGCGAATAAACAGTATCCGGCGGTGCAGTGTGGCGAATGCAAAGGGGTACTGGCAGAAGATAGGTGCTGCTATTGTAAAAAGGGGGCTTTCGTTACGCGATGCACGGTGTGCGGGATTCGCTACCACCCTAAGTGTCAAGAGGCAAGAGGCCTAAAGAGGGATTTGTTCAACTGCGGTCGCGAGGAATGCGTGGAGGAGCCTGGCGGAGGAAGATCGGAGCCCCCTGTCGTGAACATGCACGACACGGAGGCGACGAAACGACTGGGGGAGCTGCCAGGTCCGAAGACCGCCGTGAGGAAAGCATTAGATTGGAATGCTTTCGATCATGCCCTGACAATAGCATACGATAGATGCTATACAGGGCAAGAAGATGGTGAGCACCTTTTCGAATCACATGTTGGTAGAGCCTATAGTTATGCGTATGGATAATGCCCGAAACCCTGCTTGTGTAAACGCGCATGGTTTTGGTGTGGTATGAATTAGGCGGGCGCGACGTGCTGCCTCCGCCCTCACCCCCTCCGCCAGCACCTGAAGTCTGCTGCTTCATCTGCCAGGAAGACGATGGACGTGGAGTACACAAGTGCTCGCACTGCGGTGACTTCTACCACAACGTCTGCCTTCTAGGCAAAGGCATCGAGGAGCAGAACAATTGTGGTAGACCGGAGTGCATGGCGAAGCGCACGGTCTACCCAACCTCGCAAGCGGAGAAGGACGCTGCGAAAGGACTGCCGCTCTCAAAAGTAGGCGCCCTGCTGCTGGAAGGCGCGCTCAAGCAATGGCCACCGCCCCTTCAAGCGGCCACACCCCCCGTGGTTGGTGAGGGGGATGTGGAAGCGCCGTGGGGAGCGGAGCAACCCGCGGACGCTCCCGCCCCCACGAGCACGGAGGTTCTCGCGGCGGGAGAGCCCGCACGTGCGGAGGTGGTCGTGGAGGATGCCGCAATCGCAAAGGGTCCCGCGGCGGGAGAGCCCGCACCGGGGGAGGTGGTGTTGGCTCCGCCCCCAATCACGGGGAGCCCCGCGGCGGGAGAGCCCGCACGTGCGGAGGTGGTCGTGGAGGATGCCGCAATCGCAAAGGGTCCCGCGGCGGGAGAGCCCGCACCGGGGGAGGTGGTGTTGGCTCCGCCCCCAATCACGGGGAGCCCCGCGGCGGGAGAGCCCGCACGTGCGGAGGTGGTCGTGGAGGATGCCGCAATCGCAAAGGGTCCCGCGGCGGGAGAGCCCGCACCGGCGGAGGTGGTGTTGGCTCCGCCCCCAATCACGGGGAGCCCCGCGGCGGGAGAGCCCGCACCTGCGGAGGTGGTGGTGGAGGATGCCGCAATCACAAAGGGTCCCGCGGCGGGAGAGCCCGCACCGGCGGAGGTGGTAGTCGCTCCGCCCCCAATCACGGGGAGCCCCGCGGCGGGAGAGCCCGCACCGGCGGAGGTGGTCGCGAAGGCGCCCGCTGCCGCGGATTGGCCGGGGTGGGCGAAGGCCACGTTGGAGCAACGTGTTGCTTTTTATCCCCGTTGGGTGCATCACCGTGATCTGCCGCAGTTAGCACCGGTGGTGTACGTGGCGGGGGATGGGGTGCATGGGAAGGAGGGGTACACGGAAAAGTCCAAGGGGCGTTTCGAGAGGGGATCCGTCGTGTATCACCAAGGGCAAGTATACAAGGGCGCGTATATTGTGGGGACGATCTTGCACGTGAAAGACCGTGGGTGGTTCACCATATGCGGTGGGCCAATCCACGGCAAATACGCCACCCCGCACCTTACGCACATCTTCAGGATGAACCGGCTCAACCAGGGGAGCACGGATAAGGCCCGTGGTGCCGCCCACTTCAAGACTGAAGAGGGGTCGGACATCGTGTACGAGTGCGCGAGAATCTTCTTCCCGAAGCTCATCAAGCTGCACAAGCACTACGGCTTGCAGAACGGTACGGCATTCTCTTTGTTTGTGTGAATCGGTACTCTTGCGGGGGGTGCTGAGCATGCTTGCGGTGAAATTGCTTTTGTCTAAGTGGTAGCCCCCAATTTCTTTTTGACAAGCTCGACGTCCGATTGTGGGCTCTTCACAGGTGTCTCTTTGCCTCCGATCGTGAGGCAATTGACGGCAAAGGATCTTCAGGGTGACATCTTCCCCTCGCCGCACTACACGCAAGATGACTACGTCTTCGTGGACATGCTTGCTCGGTGGGGAGGGGGTGCGACTGCAGAGCCGCAGGGTGGTGCGTCGGCGATTGCCGTCCCGGCGGTGGACGAGGGCGAGGACGTGGATACCGCCGGCACCCCACCGAGGAAGAAGTTGAGGAGCCAACTCGCGGGAGCCAACTCCCAGGGAAACCCGGCGGAGAGGTCGAGCCTCCCGCGGATACGGCAGCCGGCGGGTAAGGTTGGTAGGGGCTTGAGCTCGGGTGGCGGTGACCCGCAAACTTCAGCAAAGGGTCAAAAAAGGGGGAGATCCTCTGCTGGCAGCGGAAGCATGCCGGCCTCGGGGCGTGCGTCAACGAGGGGCGCGGCGCCGGCGCCGTCAACCCGCACGGTGGCCCCCCCTCAACCGCTTGTCGCTCTGTCGGAGGTTACCGAGGCGGCCCCACCGGTGAGGGGAATCACGGTGGAGGAGCTAACGGCGGTGTTAGCGAGGCAGGAGGAGGCGAGCCAGAAGATGCTGAAGCAGCAGGAGGCGCACTTCACCCAGCAGCTGAAGCTGTCTGAGGAACGCCAGCAGCGGGCCTTGGAGCGCCAAGTGGCGGACTTCATGGCAAGCCCAGGGGAAGATGCGCCCAGCGCGCCGACAGCCGAGGCACCTCCAACCCTCCCCCCCCAGCAGCAAAGCCCTCAGCAGCAACCTCAGGCGGTGCCTCAGGCGGTGCCGATGCTGCAAGTAGGACAGGAAGCGTCCCAGCCTCCCTTGTTGCAGCAAGCCTTCCAACCGCTGCAACCCCAGCCCTTGTTGCTGCAACAACCCCAGACGCAGCAGTTGCAACAGCTCCAGCAGCTCAGCAGCTCCAGCAGCTTCAGCAGCCCCAGCAGTTGCAACAGCTCCAGCAGCTCCAGCAGCCCCAGCAGTTGCAACAGCTCCAGCAGCTCCAGCAGCCCCAGCAGTTGCAACAGCTCCAGCAGCTCCAGCAGCCCCAGCAGTTGCAACAGCTCCAGCAGCTCCAGCAGCCCCAGCAGTTGCAACAGCTCCAGCAGCTCCAGCAGCCCTTGCAGCTCTTGCAGCTCCAGCAGCCCCAGCAGTTGCAACAGCTCCAGCAGCTCCAGCAGCCCCAGCAGTTGCAACAGCTCCAGCAGCTCCAGCAGCTCCAGCAGTTGCAGCAGCTCCAGCAGCTCCAGCAGACCCAGCAGCTGCAACCCCTTCTGCAGCAGTCCCAGCCCACGCTCCTTCAGCAACCACAGGCCCGACAGCTCCAGCAGCTCCAGCAGCTCCAGCAGCTCCAACAGCTCCAGCAGCTCCAGCAACTCCAGCAACTCCAGCAGACCCAGCCATTGAATACCTCGGACTTGGGTAGGGCCTCGGGCGTCTCCATAGAGGAGTTGCAGAATTTGAGCCACCTTTGAATTTGAGCACCCGCCACCCGGCAACGGCTAGTGCCCCATGACTCCTGCAACTGCAAATAATATGCGTATCATTAGGGCAAAGTAAAAGTATGTTGTAGTCAGTTTACAGACGAAATTAGCCCCCAACGCCCCGTGAATGTGACCCGATGTGAAATATCATTTCTCGATGCCTAGTAATAACTTCTAGATACTTCTCACAACTTGTAATAACTTCACCGTATCATTTGCATATCTCACGCGCCCACGAGACATGCATTTTCTGTTTTGCAGTCAGTTTACAGACGAAATTAGCTCCCCAACGCCCCGCGAATGTGACCCGATGTGAAATATCACTTCTCGATGCCTAGTAATAACTTCTAGATACTTCTCACAACTTCTAATAACTTCCCCGTATCATTTGCACATCTCACGCGCCCGCAAGATATGCAATTTCTGCTTTGCAGCCATTTTACAGACGAAATTAGCTCCCCAGCACCCCGTGAATATGTCCCGATGTGAAATTTTGCTTCTCATTGCCTACGGATGACTTCTAGATACTTCTCACAACTTCTAATAACTTCCCCGTATCATTTGCATATCTCACGCGCCCGCAAGATATGCAATTTCTGCTTTGCAGCCATTTTACAGACGAAATTAGCTCCCCAGCACCCCGTGAATATGTCCCGATGTGAAATTTTGCTTCTCATTGCCTACGGATGACTTCTAGATACTTCTCACAACTTCTAATAACTTCCCCGTATCATTTGCATATCTCACGCGCCCGCAAGATATGCAATGTATGTACGGCAGCCCGTCCGCGACCTGTAAGCAGCCCTGTGGCCACTACAATTATCAAAAATATAAAATATTGCCTCTAGATGATTTCTTTTAACCACTAAGTACTTCTTGAAACTTCTTGCGACTTCTAAATGTCATTTTCATCGATTATGCAATCCGGGCCCACCTAGCCGTGCCACATGCCTATTCCTCTTCTTGATTCCCCAGTCACACCTCAGTACCTTCAGACAGCACCTTACTGTATTCACTGGGAGGTGCTGCATGTGTATCCGGCTGGCACAGAGGGCATATTCAGCTACCGTCGTGAGCACACCTATGCTGGACGGCCCCTTCAGTCGGCTGGCTCGGAGGGCGGGGGGGGACCGTGTCTTCATTGCTGGTACCCCGTTCCCGGTGGCTATCATCTACCGTGATCAGTACACGTCCATGAGGTTCACCCCTGAGAGGTGGTGCCATTCCGCATATGCTCATGCTCATGGTCTCAGGCTGGCTCAGCTCATGGACCTTGGTGTTGACATCGCCCGGCCTGGCACTACAGTTACCCGGGAGCAGCTGCTGTCTCACAGGACCTGTGCTGAGGCCTGTGCTGTGTGTGCCCGTATGCGGACAGTGCAGCCGAGTCCGAAGCACCCTCCGGCTGACAGATACAGAGCTCAGAAGCCTGGGTCTATGTGGGCTGCTGATGCTACAGGCCCGATCACGCCTATTGGCTATGACGGGTCGAGGTACCGCTGGACCTTTGTGGAGTTCACTGTGAGGTTTACACTTTGCTACGTCTCTGCTGAGAAGTCGGCATACAGCTTCATCCTGGCTCAGTTCCTGGCAGATGTTGTTCATCACGGCTTTGCCTGCACTGGCCTGGTTCTCCGCACTGATTGTGCCCCGGAGCTGTGTGACCCTGCAGCACAGGCTCTGTACAAACACCATGGCATCAAACACCTGCAGTCGTCACCCACCCTGCACTGGCAGAACTTCATGGCTGAATATGTGATTGGTAAGATCTCGTCGGTCTCCCGTGCACTCCTGGAGACAGCCGGTATGGACCTCACCTACTGGCCTCTTGCAGACAGTCATGCCTGCCTGCTATGGGATATCCTGCCTCATGGGCGGGACGCCGTGGTGCCATTCTATCACCTTATGGGCTATCACTTTACCTACTCCCGTATCAAGATATTCGGCACCCTGTGCACTGTAGCCATGGATGCTCAGCAGATGCGCGGGCCCGCCATCCGGGGGTCTCCAAGAAGCGGACCCCCCGGGCCTGGCAGGGGCGGTTTGTGGGCATCAGCCTCAGGTCCTCGGCCTACAAGGTACTGGACCTGGAGAGGAACAAGGTTGTTTCCGAGGGCCGGCCAGACTTCATCAGAAACTACTCAGAGTTCGGGCAGGTGATGTCATCGTTCCCTGCCCCCGCTCCCGACGAGCAGCACTCCGCACCCGTGCCCAGTGACAGGCCGGAGCCGTGGAAGGACTACACCACTGACATGGTGGTGACAGTCCATTCCGTGGCTGCCTATTATGACACCCGGGACGGTGAGACCTATGCCACCGTGCAGTTGCTTGACACTGGTTCAGCAGACACTTTCTGGACCACCGCCCAGCAGTATGTCATGGCTGACCCTGCGGGCACTGCTTGGTTTGACTTGGTCCACTGGCTGGACCGCCGCAGGGTCATTGACTGTGTCAATCAACACTACCCGCTCTGGACTCTGGCTAAGGCTCAGGAGGCCCGCGGTGATCCGCTGTATCCGGCACTCATTGTGTCCACGGACATGAGGCGGTCCAGGTCCTATGGGGTGCTCTTCCGGCCTATGGCCTACGGTGATGTGACTGCCCCACGTGCCTATGCCATGGACCTCCGTGCCAGTCTGGTGGTGTTCCCTGATACCCACAGTGCTTGCCACCTTCCCTTCTCCGACCACCCGGAGCAGGACCAGTGGCTCCTTCCGCACTATGTGGTCCCACCAGAGGACACGGTCGGTACATTGCCAGCCAGCGGCACACTCAGCTTCTGTCATATCTCTGCTGACCTCGCCGAGCGCCTGTACCACACTGCAGCTCCTGATCTGCCACTGCCGGTGGGTACCGCCAGGCACTGTCTATGCCTGATGGGGCTCAGTGGGAGGAGGCTATTACCGGTGGGGAGGTGCAGCCTCTGATTGACCAGGGTAAGATAGAACCGGTGGAGGTGCTACCCGACGGTGAGATCGCCACCAGCACCATCTTTGTGCTGAATAAGCCCTGGAAGCCGCGGGATGGTCTACCGCCCGTCCAAATTCATAAAGCTCGGATGGCCGTGGCTGCCACATGGCACTGGGGCTACACCCAAGCTGAGACCGTATGCACGGTAGCAGACCTGCCCACCTTCCGCCTTCTCTTCATCCTGTCTATTATCTTTGCTGGTATGGGGGTTATGGTCTATCACTTTGACGCCAGTCAGGCCTTTGTTCATGCCCGTCTGGAGGTTCCTATATATGTGCGGTTCCCCTCTGGGTATATGTATAAGGGCAGATATGGCTATGCCAAGCTGCTCTACAGTATGCTCTCTACGGGCTACGGACGGCTGGTGCTTCCTGGCAGAAGCTGGCCAACAAATTCATGAAGTCCTTCACCTATCAGGGAATGCACTTCACCCAGTCCACATATGACCCGTGCCTATACTATATTGTGACCTCTGTGTTCGTGGCCTTCGTGGCTGTCTACGTGGATGACTTCGGGCTGACATGTGATGATGCCTTCCACCAGGCTTTCTGGGCAGCTTTCCAGGCGGCATTCAAGAGCAAGAATCTTGGCCGTATGACAGCCGTCCTGCAGCTTGCGGTTGACTATGATCGGTGGGGCATTGCGCTGTCCCAAACCAGGCAGATCAAGGAGCTCATGTCCAAGTTCAAGCTTCCGGCCAAAACCTTTCACAATCCCATTTTACACCTCTGCCGAGGTTACGGGGTAATTTTTTTGAAAATTCTAATTTGTTTTTGGCAAATCTCTCAAAATGATACCTTCGGAGCATACGCTTGTGGGTCGGTTTTGCATGCACGAAATGCCTTTGTATTCATGGATTTTTTTTGGGGGGGGGGTCGGGGGTTGCGGGTAAACTTTGTGATATTATGTGGCTCGTTCTTATGCGTTTCCTTACAAGCACAAGTTGTGGAATTGGTATGTAGAACACCACTGTATTCATACATTTTTTTTAAAGGCTTTAATAGTATACGTCAAAGATAATAACTTTTCATCAAACACACAACATGTACACGTGAAACCTTTCAGAGAAATTTTCTAATAACATAGTTACCGTTCGATCACTCAGTTTGGCAATTTTTGCACCTCAATACTAAGCCAGTGTAACTGTCTCTTCTCGACTCATGCAAAACATTCCTTAGGCGATTCTTACACCTCAATACTAACGCAGTGTAACTGCACCTTCTCGACTCGCGTAAGACTTTCCCATCGGTGTTCTCGATCACTACAAGCTGCTATGAGTAATTACCTCTGAGTGCCATTCTCGTGCTGCGGCAAAAACTGTTTCCTACAGTTCTCCATCCTTAGGGACCTTCCCGCTTACACTTGGCATCATTCCACGTTGCTCATTCACGGAACGTTAACGCGCCAGACTTCCGCAATAGCTCGGCAGTCAACTCCACATCGGGGTGCACTTGGATGTCGGTAGGCTTTGGAGCAATCTGAACATAGTTGGGCATCACCCGGGTGCAGCAAGCATGTGACACGCAGAACTGGAACTTGCTCTCATGCCATGCACCATTTACCTGCCTTTTCCCCTGCACCACCACCCTTGGTGCGTCGGCTTCCAGCACAGGTTGCTTCACAGGTTTGCCTTCATCCTTGGTTCGTGTCTTCTGTGTGGCACACCCTTGACCGACGTTCAAGGCGGCAGCACATGACGCCTGACGACCCGAACCAGGCACCAGCATCCACTCACCCTGTTTCAGTCCAGTACCACCCGCACCCACCTCCGACGTACGAGGAGTGATCTTCACCTTCTCAAGTTCCCGTTCAGAATGTAATCCACTTCCTGGACGGTGAACCCAGCTTGGACGTAAAAGGCGTGCCCCGGAGAGAACTCCGCTTCCTTCAGCACAAAACATATATGCACGCACCAGTGCACCGCGCTGCTACGGCCATGCCTGCCCATCAAGTTCGTCCATGCCTTGCAGCTGCAAGAAACGCGTTGCTTTCGGACTTGGGACGCCCCTCTCTCTCCGAAGTGGATGTCCCGGGCAGCATCCAGGTACCCGAAGACCACCGTCTGCGAACTGCCTCCCTCCACCGCAACCGTGAAGGCCCTGTCCAAGACCCCGTTCACCACGTTGAACCTGGTCAGGCGTGGAGTGGGTGCTCCCACTTGCAGCACCTTCAGCTTTGTCTCTCCCAGAAAAAGCTCGGCTAGCATCTTTGCCTGGCCTTTCGTGGTTTTCAACCGGTAGGCAACCTCCGCCTGAGTGCCAACCGACATCCGTGAGCCCAACCGGTCCGTCGAGTGAATGTGTGCCTCCATCAAGTACTCCACCACCAACGTCTTGTCAACCCGGGAAGAAAGCTGCCACGACCGATCAGCGGTGGGGTTGTTGCGATCAGGATCGACTGACCACTCCCACGCACCGCTTTCCGGAATGCGACGAGCCATCCGAATGCAGGGCTCCGCGTCGGTCAAGTCCACGGTCAAGCGCCTCTTCTTCGGAAACGAGCGCCGTGTGTCCGGACGATGGTTGCGATGCTCCGAGGTGTCCGGAGTTTTCTCCAAGTAAGTTTCAGCGAACTCCTGCAGAACATCATAGCTGAAGTGACGTCCCCGACGAGCCGCTTGACACTCCTCGCGACGTTCTTGGTAGAGAGCTCCGGTACGCCCATGTTCCCTAGCCTCATGACCACCAGCCAACATGAATTCCAACCTCCAAGATTGTTGGATGAAGCTGACAATAGTCACCGAGAAGAACTCGGACATGGTCACGATTTCTCCGAATACCTTTTTGTCACGTCCAATCAAAGGCTCGGCCAGGTTTGCACCCTTATTCTTGAAGAAGTGCATGCAGCGCTGGGCTTCACGCTCGTAGAAGGCAAGGAACTGGGTCAAGTTGTCTTCCACGTCCTTTCGTGACTGTTGCTCGATGAAAGTCACCAGGGCTTTACGACTATCCATGACCTGCTCATTTCCCTATATCGTTAGTGGCGAAGGGTTTAAAAGGGGGTTGGGGATAGTTTTAGGGCGTTACATTACCTTTCGAGGGGATAAAGCGTGTAGCCAGGTGTAGGTTAAGTTGATGAATTGCTCTTCCTCGAAATCGTCGGTCAGCCACTTGCAATGCACACCAACTGCCTTGGCCACATGAAGCTCGCAATCCTTCTCGATGCATTCGCCCTCTTCGTTCGTGATCCGAACCCCGCGACGTTCCTTCTCAGGAAGATGTTTGTTGAAGTGCAGCCGTGCTCCAGCCCACCCGCCTCCTCCGCTGTCCCGCACCAACATGAACGGACGAAACTCCGGTTTCCCTCCGTTGAACTCTTTTTGGCACGCGTGCTTGTCCAGGAATTTCCCCGAGACGTCTTCCTGGTGCCTCACGGAAATTACATGGTCACAACCAGCCCACATCTTTGCTTCGTCCTCCCCTCTTTCTCCACCGGGTAAAGGGAAGGTAGCCAGTTTCAGTATACCGATGCCGTGGATCACCGTGCACATCTGTCGAAGACATTTATTCTCTCTCAGAATAATTTGAGTAACAACGTGTTATTTCGAAACTTGGAGGTGAAAACAAACCATACCTGCTCAACTGCTGAACTCTTCACACAACTATGCCCCGCATCGGAGTAACATGCCGCGGTGTTGAAGGGAGGTTTGCCGATGCGCCGGTCCATCAGCAACATGATTTCAGCCGGACACCATGGAATGTCCAGAGGAGACATGAAGAACTTGAGGGGATGGCGGTCGAAGTGGAAGACTCTCAAGTTCTTCTTCTTCAACATGCGATCCAGTTCTCCCCACTCGATGTCCGCATCCTTCTGCATGGGGCGCTTCCCGGTGTTCGCCTTGGCTTTAAGGACTTCCTCTTTGACTGCGCGTTGGTCTTGAACCTCCCTCGCAACCTTGAAGACATCTTCCAGGGACCCTTCGTCGGACGAAAGCATTTTCTGGAAGGCTTCCATTGTCGCGGCAGCTTTCAGTTTTTCTCCACTAGCGTTCCCAAAAGTTGGCACGGCTTTCGCAATCGCTTCCTGCGTGTCGGGTGAAAGAATTGCTTTTCTTTTTTTCTGCACAGGAGTGCAAGTGTGCACACCCTTGTGCTCGAAAAATAGCAGACACCCTGGCACGTCCTCCAGGTCGACACGTGCAGCGATGGCACGAGCGGAACAAGCAACGTACTCGGTAGGGGTTTGGCACTTGGGGCAAGCCGGACCATGCACCTGTAAAGCACGAAGTTTTTTAGGAAGCTACCCAAGCTATCGGTGGAAACAAAGGTTTGTGTTTCACGAAAACAGAAATATATACCTTGTGCCCAAGGAAGTCGTCCTCGTTTTTACCGGTCGTGCGCGACATTCGCTTCACGAAGTGTTTGCCTCCAACTTGAAAGAACACACACTCCTCGTCTTTACAGACATATTCACCCAGGCAGTGCATTGAACGAGCCAGAACATTCTGTTTACCGTAAACGTCGCTCAGTCCCTTCCAAGTAGTCTTCCCAGCCTCCGACCAAGTTCGGTTGTTCACGAAGAAATCTAGTTGAAGTAAAGGTAGCCCTTTCCTCCCTCCAGTGAGCTCGCCTTTGAAGTGCGTACCGAAAAGTTTCGAGCCGTCAACGTCAAGTGGGACTTTAGAGGTGTGCGAAACTCCAACAGGCCAGATAATTTTCGTAGAAACATTGTTAGTACTAGCTGCGTCGTTTTTGAAAGGCTCCGAAGTACAACTTGCCTTTGAACTTTCGCCAGTGATTTTAAAGTCTTCAGAATCGGAGTCGCTGTCTGAGTCTGACTCGGACACGAGTTCAGGCATGATTTCTTCCTCTGGTTCCGAAAACTCGATAAAAATCTGGTAAAGGTGTTCTGGATTAATTGGCAACAAGTCAACACTTTCGAATATTTCGTCGGTGTTCATGTTCATCAAGGTGTAACTTTGTTCGTCAGGAATTTTGAAAACCTTTCGAAGCACCTGCCCAACCGCGTAAGGCTCGCCTTTTGCAAAAGAAACCGGAACTTCGGAGATGGTTTGTTCACCATCTTTGCGAAAGACGACGTTAAAAAATTGTTTTGACATCTTTTATCTACATATTTCCAGTTGCTAAACATGAAAACAGAAAGAATTAAGACAAAACAGCGACTCTAAGTCTTTATAGCGCACACAAAAATAATACACCACCAGCGTAAGTTTGGAAAAAAATTCATAAGTATAAAATATGTCAGTAAAAATATTTATTTGAAAAATAATAGCTAAAAAAAACCGAACTTAAAAAAAAAAGAATACATAAAGAAATTCAATTTCTTTATTTTAAAAAAAAATATTGTCTCACAGAACCTCGCGCCGTCACGCTCAGTAGCGTTGCGAAGAAGAGTTGCGTCGTAAGTTTTCTTCACTTAACTCTAAAAGCCTGAAAGTCTTTTGACTGAATATTTTCACGCTTTAACTTACTTTACGTTCTCAGTAAAAAAAACTTCACCGTCTCCGAAAACATGCCTCCAAAGAACAAAAAGTCAGCAGCGGCTCCTCAACGAAGTAGCGTGCGCCACAATTACCAAGAGATCTTCGACTCGCATTTTGTCGAACTGAAACCAGAGGCAACTCTGGAAGAGTGTTGGTTCGGGGACAACCCACGAGGCGACGAGAACGACGGAGAGGCTGTTAAAGCATCTTACGCGCAGCACGGCAAGCTCCGGGATGAACCAGCGATGCTCTGGGCGGTGCTGCCCTCAAAGCGGCCGCCCCACTACGAGCACGTGCCCAAGCGGTAAGATTCCAAAGCTCTACTAACTGTGCTGTACTGTTTTACCTGATTAGCTTTCTTCTTTGCGCATTTCTCTGGCAAAACAAGACATCTCAGAGAGTTTTGACATTAATGTCAAAAGCTTTCTTCTTCGCGCATTTCTCTGGCAAAACATGACATCTCAGAGAGTTTTGACATTAATGTCAAAAGCTTTCTTCTTCGCGCATTTCTCAGGCAAAACAAGACAACTCAGAGAGTTTTAACATTAATGTCAAAACTTTTCTTCTTCGCGCATTTCTCAAGCAAAACAAGACATCTCAGAGAGTTTTGACATTAATGTCAAAAGCTTTCTTCTTTGCGCATTTCTCAGGTAAAACAAGACATCTCAGAGAGTTTTGACATTAATGTCAAAACTCTCTGAGATGTATTGTTTTGCTAGAGAACTGCGCGAAGAAGAAAGCTTTTAACATTAATGTTAAAACTCTCTGAGTTGTCTTGTTTTGCCTGAGAAATGCGCGAAGAAGAAAGCTTTTGACATTAATGTCAAAACTCTCTGAGATGTCTTGTTTTACCTGAGAAATGCGCAAAGAAGAAAGCTTTTGACATTAATGTCAAAACTCTCTGAGTTGTCTTGTTTTGCTTGAGAAATGCGCGAAGAAGAAAGCTTTTGATATTAATGTCAAAACTCTTTAAGCGGTCATGTTTTGCCTGAGAAATTCACAAAGAAGAAAGCTTTTGACATTAATGTGAAAACGACTCGAGCTGAAGAGTTTTGTTTGCAGGTCTGAAAGCGTTGAGTCCTCACAGAGTCTCGACTTTTTAGTAGACCCTTCTTCATCTTCAGAAGACGAGACAGTTCAACGCCCGATCCCACGTGGTTGGCACAACTGTGCGGACACGGCGACAGCAAAAAAGCGACGCAAAAACAAGGCTGATGCCAAACGCGCTCTGAAGAAACGTAGGGAGAGTTGTCCTCTGTGGATGCTAGACTCGCAGTGGTAAATGGATGTTTAGCTCAAACATTAGAAAGTGTAAAACTATATAACATTTTATAGAATACTTTATACTGAAACCTTGCCTTGAAAAGCTGTTGTTTTCTTTTGAAAAAAGGTTTTGTGCCTTTCAGTTACAAGTACGTGTGTGTTGACGGGCACGGACGACACGCATTCTACGCGCATGCCTTTGCGCACGGCTGCCAGCTTAGGCAGAAAGATGTGGAACCGGGTAATGGCATGTTCCTCACCCACAACGCCAACATCTTGGATGAGACTCTCACCCTTGATGAGATCACCACCTTGGCAGTCGCCAAGATCTCGGTTAACGACTCCGGGTCCAAGACCCGGACGTTTTTTCAAGACTACTCGATGTTCAAGTGAGATCCTTTTTACTTGAATTCTAAACCCTATTTTAAAATATTGCGAGTTTTGAGTTTGTTCGCATATTTTTTCAGATGGAACATCTTGGCTTTTCAAAAAAGCACAAAGAAGAAAGTTAAATCAACGGACCTCTTGGCTCAGTACCAAAGTGATGAGTTCGATCAACGCTTTTTTACGAGGCTTCTCCGCATCGTGGAGTACCTCCAGGACAAGCTCAAGATCGAGGAGATCATCCGCCAGTGCAGCAACGCTCTTGGCAAAGGTTGTTGCTTGAACTTTGACTCCTTGTACAGCAACAAGGAGTTGGAGAGGCTCAACGCGGTCCAGCAATTGCAAGTCTTCGAGGAGTGCTTGAAGAGCCTGCCTTTCGTTGAAAACACCCAGGGTGGAGGTGTTAGAAAGATCACTGACGCGAAGAAGTTGAAGGCCGTGGAGACAAGTCCGAAACCGACACGTGTGATTACATCTCCACGGTCCTTCACGGATTGCTGCACGGCGTTCTGGATGAGGTCCCTCACAATCGATCACATCAATTCCATGGGCGGGAAGGTAATGGACTCTGAGAAAGCGGCCCAATGGATGGAAAGCCTGAATCAGGGAAAGCTCGACCACGTTCTCTTGGGAGAGGTACGTAGAGCTCTGAAAACTTGTTCTTCTTTTATTTCACTCTTGAAAGATGTTTCTTAAAAAAACACCCCACACTTCTTTCAGGCTGACAATCTGAAGGCGCCATCAGCGGTGAATGCTGGCCGTCTGGCTGGAAAAGAGGACCTTTACATGAAGAAGGCCGTGAAGAGGTACATCGATCACTGCCGATGGAAGGAGGTCAGTGAGGTGTCGACAAAAGCCGAAGACGATGATGAGGTTGAAGTTGAGGTTGATGATGCGGGGGATGAAAGTGGTGAAGAGATGGAGGTGGATGACTTTGCCCTTTCTGAAGAAGAGGATGACGAACGGGACGCCCGACTCCAAAGGAAGCAGGAGCGTAAGAAAGTCGAGGAGTTCGAGGCCCGCGCGGAAAAACTTACCAGGGTGGAGAAGCGGAATGAAGAGTTCAAAGAAGAACGGTGAGTGCAACTGGGTGGAGTATTTCATGGTTACCCCCTCACACATCTTGCTCACCTGTTTAAGGTCTCGCAGAAACAAGATGGACGAGTTAGCCGTTGAACTGGAAAAGAAGGAAGCCGAAGACCTGGAGGTGGAACAGAAGCTCCAAGCTAAGTTGGCGGAGAAGGCCGCAGAGTTACGTGCGGCGAAGTTGCAGAAGAAGGCCGAGGCGGAAGAGGTAGAGAAGGAAGAGGAGGAAGAGGTGCCGGAGCCACTCGATATGTCTAACGTGTCCGTGGACAAGGTTTTGGCCACGGGCGGGCCCTTGCGCAACGGTACGGAGCCTGTTTTTGATGAGGCACATGCTGAGGAACTCATGAGTTTCATCGCCTTGCGGTGGACTTCTCTTGAATATGAGAAGGATTACCCGGTGTACGTTGAAGTCAAGACAACAACTGACCTGAAGAAAGAGGCCAAAGGGGCGGGAAGAAAGAAGAAGCAGGCGTCGGAGCCGAAGGTTATGTTTCGCCTGCGCAAGCACAAGATGGCGGGAGCTGTGCAAGACCCGATCGTATTGACATCCCGTGCCATCATTGGTGCAGGTAAGCTCTTGTTCATGTGTGGCTTAATTGTTTGTTGTTGGCCAGACATTGCGGGGGCTGAAAAGAGTTGAGTTCATTGCAGGAATTCCATTGTTGACTCTGGTCCTGGGGACGTACGAGGAGATTGCAAAGGACTTGCATGCCAAGTTGATGGAGGGAGTCGGGATCGCGGCGGTCATCACGGATGTCCCATGGGGTGACGAGAAGGACACCGGGTACAACACGGAGGTTGAATGGGGTGCAGCATTGCAGGCAATCAGCACGGTATTTGATCTGAACGCGGCCCTGTCAGAGGACAGCAAGAAGCAGGACCTGGGCAAGGCGGATGGCGAGGCCATCGTGTTCGCAATGGGAGACATCACGGCATTGAACTGCATAAACCACGAGGCCTCAAAGAACCGTCTGAAGGTACACGGGATGCTTCGCTGTTAGTTTGAGGGTGTGCTTGAAGCCACGGGGACTGAAGTGGTATGTTTGCACAGGTATACAAGAACATGCCGGGGTTCGTGCTGTTGGATGGTGTACGCCAAAGTGAGGTACGGGGGAACACACCCACGGCTTCAGGGCACCTGTACACCACTCTGGCACGTTCCCTGAACAAGCCGAAGCTGGATTACAAGAAGGCGGTGCTGGCAAAGTTCGGCCCGGACTTGGAGGGTATAGCCGGTGTGCAGACCTTGACTAACTTTTTTTGCGGGAATGTCTTGGGCCCGTTGTCCTTGTTCGAGTACCAATCTTTGGAGGCGGTCCTTGAGAAGAACGTGAAGGAGTTCGGGGCGAAGGAGAACTGGACTTCCAAAAAGACCTCGGACATGGTGAAATATCTGTGTGAGATGGCAATGGAGCATTACCAGGAGTACGCGGCGCCGTTCCAGGCTTTGCACTCGACTGGTACATTCAAGCATAACTGCCAGATCACGGGATGTGCGGCTTTGAAGAGCAAGTGTAGCGAGGACGGCAAGACTTTGGTGGTGGGACAGAAGAGCGTCGAGCTTGGGGAGTATCTGGTGGAGAGGTACACGTCCTCTGCGGGTCAGGTGGTGATGGACCCTTTCATGGGCTCGGGCAGTGGGGGGATTGCGGCCCTACGAAAGGGCCGCTGCTTCCTAGGCTACGAACAGAAGCAGACCAACTATTTCTCGGCGGTTTTCCATCTCAGTTGCGCCCTGCAGAAGATGATTGAGGGAGATGAAGACTTTGTTCTTTTCAAGTATGAGATTCCTTAGGCCCTCCATAGATATTTGTCATTGTGTAAGCGGGAAGGTCCCAAAGGATGAAGAGCTGCAGAGTGTAGTTTTTGCCGCGGCACAAGTGTGACAATGGCCGAAAGATGAAGAAGTAGACTGATAATTACAGAAGTTCGAAAGGAAGGTCTTACGCGAGTCGAGAAGGGGCGGTACCACCGTGCTAGTATTGAGGTGTAAGAATAGCCTACGGAAAGTTTTGCGCGAGTCGAGAAGGTGTAGCTTTGCTGCGTTAGTATTGAGGTGCAAAAATTGCCAACTGGACAAATCTGTAAAGTATAAGTATGTTGTTAAACGGTCCATTTAGAACCCTGTATTTACATAGAAACCTATATGCGGTGCGCGTATCGTAGACGGAGAGTAAAATACGGAGCAAATAAGAGCAACCGCGTGCCGTTAACTAAATTACCTCGTAAACACGGACTCTAAATACTAAGAGTTTCACCTCGTTGTATTCATGGGTCCCTCGTAGTGGTGACGAAATTTTTACAAATATTGTTTTGGCAAACTCGGGTCCTCGGGACCCCGTAACCTCGGCACTTGCGTTTGGTGTCACAATCCGATGGATGTGAACCTCGTTATCCAGAAGCCGGAGCACCCTGATCTCACCCTTGTCACCCCGTATCTCTCACTGCTTGGGTCCCTGCTGTGGATTGCACGGTGCACCAGGCCAGATGTGTATTACTCGGTCATATATCTGGCACAGTTCTCCTCATGCCCCTCGGCTCAGGCCTGGGAGGCACTTCAGAGAGTGGCTCAGTATCTATACTTCACACGGCACTACCGTATCCGTTATGCTTACCCCAGTGCACCGCTTTCTGTGCTCACAATACAGTAATCACTCGGTAATAAGAAAACCGGAGATTTGGGACCAGCCAGCAATATTCGCCAACTTGGATGCCCATCCCCCCTCCCCCCCCCGCCAGCGCCAGCGTCCTATGAAAATCGTAAGAATAGTGGGTCATGTTTTTTTCAATCAGCCAGCGATTTTCTTAAATTTTCAGTGATAAACCCGTGAAAATGCGACATTTTGAAAAAAATTCCGCCTGCGGCGCACCAATAAGAAATATGGCGCCAGCGCCCATATTTCTTATCACCCCATATTTCATAGCTCAAAAAAGCCAGCCAGCAATATTCACCAAATCGGGTACCCCCCTCCCCCCCAACAAAGCTGGCTACTTTCTTATTGGCGGGTTTTCTTATTACTGAGTGATTACTGTACAGGTGTATTCGGATGCTGACCATGCTCGTGACAAACTCAACGGGTGTCTCTCCTACTCGGGAGGCATTGTGTTCCTCAACGGCATGGTCCTTCATTGGGTATGTGCCCGCCAGACTGATGCTGAGATGTCCTCCACTGGATCTGAGTATGTGGCCGCCTCTGTGGTTGGGCAGCGGGCCATGTCTGCTATCCATATGATTGTGGAGATGTTCGGATTTATCAGAATTACGCAGCAGGAGCCGGGTGTGTCTGCTCTGGCTCTGTCTACGGCCTTCCCTGCAGCTGACACTTCTTGGATGCAGAGGGCGGCCACGTTCTTCGAGAATCATGCTATGGGTCATGGTCAGATGGGCCCCGCCTCCCCCCTACACTACCAGGAGGCTGAGCCTGTTCCTGACAGCAGCCTGTATGCCCTGCCTCACGCGGTGCCAGTACCATATGATGGCACGGGCTACGAGGACGGTCCGCGGGAGTACCACTCTCAGCGGTCTGGCATGTATGGTACCTCTGGACCCTTCATTCCCAGGCTGGAGCTCCCGGTGGCTGTCATGATTGACAACCAGGCGGCCTCCTCCATTCTGAGGAATGTCATGCTATCCACCAAGATTAAGCATGTGTTGATCCGTTTTCACTGCTTTCGGGGGTGGGTGTGTGCTGGGTACCTAGTGCCTGTTTACATCAACACTTTACTCAACCTGGCTGATATCTTCACCAAGCCTCTTCCTGGGCTCAAGGACAAGGTGCGGGTGATCATCAGCATGATCGAGTCCTTCATGGACGTGATCCGCCCGCACCCCAGTGGTGCGGGTGACTCCTAGGTTCTCTGGTCCTCTGTCCGGCTGAGCTGCAGGCCTATGAGCCGGCAGCGGTCGGGCAAGGGGTCTTTCTGGTCTGACTGGATTGATGCCCTTTGACGTGGTGCCCTTCTGGACTGGACTTTGTGTTCGTGGACAGACTGGTACCTATGACCTGCCCTATGAGACCTTAGACACCGACAGCTCTACTCTGACCTTAAGCACATCTGACTGGATTCTGGCCTTTGACTACATCCTGTACCTCTTTGACATCTTCTATGACCTCGAGTACTGGTTGACCGTCGAGCTGAGCAGCATCAGATGAGAGTATCTATCGGGGAGCGAGATCTGGCGGAGACCAGTCACTATTTTCATATCCTTGTGGCAGTCCACCTAGTTGGCATGCATATACTAGTACTTTAGCATTCGGTTTAGAGGGTTAGCCGGAAGCGGGGATGGCGGCAGGTCGGCCCTTTGGTTGATGTTGTCCTGATCCGTGGACGGGGACCTCTTAGTTTGCATTAGCTACCTGTTTCACATTCTTGTGCCACCTCAGCCGAGGTGGTGTGCTGAGATTCAGTAGTTCAGTATCACGTATGACGTATGACAGTGACAGTGACAGTACAGTGACTTCCTACCTGTACTCAGTAGTTCGACTTCGGTAGCTTAGACTGTGACACACGATATGATTGCCTAGTGACGGCCTCAGAGCTTAGATAGCCCGAGAGTCGTGTATTCATTTCTATCTTTTGATATACCCGATTGCCTCGCTCAAACCCTACGGCGTTCAGCGTTTTCACTGTGTCACTAGGACATTCTAGTACGCGACGCGACGCGACGCGACGGCCGTAATCTTTAAACCAGATTTAAGGACGGGCCTTACTACGGCATGGACTTTCACGAGGCTACTGCTGGATTGTATTGGGACCCTGTCGATTGACTTCTTGTTCACTCTGGATGCACACCAACATGGTGGTGTGCGGAACTCCGGTGAGTTCAACAATTTTTCTGGTTTATGTTTTGCTTTGACATCTACACTTACTTTTCTGGTTTGCTAGCTCAGTGCCTTTTAGTAGTTTAGCGGGAGATCCTTGCCCGTGGGGTTCTGCACTTGTGCTAGCTAGAGGGTTCTAATTTGTGTATCAGAATTGCACAGTTGGATTAGCAGTTAGGTCTGTCAGCCTGGCGTCTGCCCTAACTATCTTGCATTATCTCACTCCCCTAGACAGTCACCACCCGCAGTGCTGGGGTGGTGTGCTGAAAACTGTATAGGCAACCCTGACCGGGAGTCTCGGTGCAGGCCCCTATGGCAGATCACGAGGCCAACTCTGGATTGCTGACTGATCTATAGGTTCGTGCTGTGATACGCGCTGTGTCACAGGTAGGCTAGACCGACTCCGAGACCGTCCGAGACCGTTCTGGGTATACAGTATCTAGCTTAGGGTTTATTTATCTTGAGAGTCTCACATGGCACCCATCGCATGACATGCCGGTAAAGTGTCATCTAAGAATTCGTTAATGATACCAAAATTGTCTTGTTAGCGCGGCCCTAAACCGCTCCAGACACGACTGCCGTTCGCGTACGCTCACTGGTCCTACGTGGCATACAAGCCGGCGGCTTCGAAAACATTTATTTTTCAAGCCCCTAAAAAACATTATTGAAGCTGCACGTGCTCTACAGAGGGCTCAGACTTTCATACGGCGTATTACAAAGTACCGAGTCGCTCACAGTTGCGTATTTTAAGAATCTTTTCAGGTGACGCGGTTTGACTTTAAAAAACATCCACAACATAAAGATGCGATCATTTTTGTTCAGTTCTTAAAGAACCCTTTTTATAAAACTTTTGGTGCTGCCGAATTTCGAGTTCGGGTCTGAGTTGATAGGAACTGACCGCGTTCGCTGCTGACACGAGGACCACTGTGTAAGTCCCGAATTTCCGCTGATAGGCTTGAACTATTGCGGTGCACTCTGTTTTGCATCGCATGCGCTCAGACTTGGTCACAGCCTTTTTTGACCTCACAGGAAGGTTTTTAGCGTTTTACTTAAAGGGATCAACGCGTCCAGAGAGTAATTCTCTGGTGGGACTTGTGTGTTCTCGGGTCTAATCACCCCCTCTAACTCTGTCGGACTTTGCGGTGTGCCGATTCGCTTGGAGAGCTGCAAAAAAACTCCCAAGAAGGTAAACCAAAGGTGTATTTTTTTCGATATACGATTATCGCCTTCGTTAAAGGTTCTAGAAAATTTTGGGGACCTATACTGTTGTCACGTTCGTGAGTTGCTCTTTCGCTAATGTCCAGTCAAAATCTTCAAATGGGGTCATCTTGGGCTTCAAAATACTGGTTGAAGTAGCATGGGTATAAAAGAACTGATAATTTGAGCGTGGTGTTGCTAAATGTCGACATTTTTTGACACTACCCATGCTCAATATCGACATTGTAGCGTGCACGTGCCGTTGGCTATCGCGAATCGGGAAAGAGTGGAGTTAGTTCAAGTGTCGATCTTGCTATATACCAGAGGTGGGTCACATATGAGATCGATAAATCACCTTTAAAATTATTGAAAAGTTGGTCCTTGTGAGAGGACCAGGAGCCGATCTGGTCCTCTCACACGGATTACCGGATAGTAGCCATACACGTCCGACGAAGAGGAGGAGGCATCAACCGGATATGTCAACATCGAGAACCCCTCAATTTCTTCCACGAATGATGTTCCGGCGACTTCACGGCTTCCTTTTGGCTGCCCCATGAACATGCTTCGTCCTGGACCAACTATACCACCGCCTGAAAGTGGCTAGGAGTTTGCCACGTGCCGGGGCTGCACAGTAGATTGAAGCTTATTGTACGTGTAGGGTGAGCCCCACGATGGGCTAGCTTAGGGTTTTAAGATGTATCTGAACTCTGCAGTAGAAAGCAACGGCTACGGCTTCTGTACTGTGACAGTTATGGGAACCGCCCTGCCTTCATGGACATGCCTTCCCCAGAGCATCCCGTTCCCACCAACGAGTAGGTGTTTGTTTCAGTTCAGCTTGACTAGCCGGTCACTACCCTAGGTGCTGTGCTGGAAGTAGCACTATGACACTCAATTCCGCCACCTATCACTTCCTACAGTAGGGTGTATGACCGGCACCAAGCTTGCTCCCTAACCCGTTGTCCTCACTTAACGGACAACTTTTGTTATTCGGTATTCATTCTGAGAAACTGCCTTATTAGGTATATATATCGCCGTATTCTGTTTACGTGTCATATGCTCACATCTAGCAAGCATGTACATGGGTAGAATAATGATCCTAAACCGGTTAGTACCAAGTAGGTACCAATAATCTGCGGATCCGCTAACGCATTCTTAACATCTTCAGAATCCACTAAAGCGGGCAACCGTTGCGCCCGGTCGTTCGGGAGTATGTGTTTTCACACAACAGATGATTCGCCGCGATAACTTTCGCCTCGCTAACCGCATTAACAAAGTAGGTACAGTTATGAGATGCCGAGACGCTTGCGCATCGATTGCACTCATCCGATATACCTCACGCGCGGGTGGGGTATAGCGGATGCTACCTCGATTGAGCGTTATTCGGGGGTGTGAGCGAGCCAAATCTCACCCGATGCAAGGAATTGCCTCAATTCTTGTTAGTAAACATGGACCTACCATTATGCTTCCTTAGTTAGAAGCATACCCGTAGGTCTGAAAAGGCCCCGGGCGCAAATTTTGATTTTATGCGGCCACGAAAATTCATAGTTTCATACCCTCAGCCCGAAACCCTAAATTTTCGATCCAAATTTTCACGCGATTGTTTCACATGAGCGAATATATGCCCAAGTACGTTGGACGCAACTTTCCATATATGTAGTGAAAGTACATTTTACAAAATTTCGACGCTGCGTGAAGGCTGGTCTTAAATTCAAGGCGTAGCGACGCCGAGTAAGGGAGCATATCCATCAGGTCAAGTGTGTAAGGTGTACCTTTGCAGGTTTTCTCGATCACCTACCGACTTCTAAAACTTAGCTTATCAAAATCTCAGTCCAGAAATTAAAGCATGGGTGACCGTTGCCTAGTGACCGTTACAAGGCAAAGGAGCCAAAACAAGGAAAAAACACATCAAGCGCGATGCAGTCCAATCTACTATTGTAATGCAACAAGTTCAAAACTGTTGCCCCAGAAATTTTCGCATTTGTTCGATAAAGCTTTGGTTCGGGTCTGCCATCTTCCTGCCTTCCTTAACTAGCGCATTTGCTTGCTCCATTGAGAGGTTCAACTTCCAACCAACATATACGCCCATGGCGGTCGCTGACCTCGACCTACCCTGGGCACAATGGATAAGGATGCCGACGGGATGATCTTTTGTTTCTGCTTCCGAACTAGACTGACCATCTCTCCGATCTCTATCGTCTTGGATCCCCGTTTCGATGAAGTTGATAATTTGTAGAAAGTCGTCTTCAGGTATTTCGAAATCCAAGCTATCTAGCCATTGCAGACTTAGCACTTTCCGCCCATGTCGCTCTACGTGCTCCCTCATGACTTGAGGGAACTTGGGAGCAAAAACTTCGAGATTTGAGGCTGTATTGATAATATACTTTATGTTATTACTGGCTAAAAAGTTCATATTCAACGCAGACTTAAAACCACCTAAATACAGCACATATCTCGTGTGACCTGAACAAAATGTAGCGCCACGATATTGTCTGGAATCTTCATCACTCAACTCGAGTATCTTGCTCGCCTGGTTGTCGCAGCTGTACTCGAGTGCTTCTGTCACGTGCTTTTCATCTTTTACAGCGTAACGAAAGTATTGCTGGATTTTCACACCGTCTTGACCGTGATCCTTTTTGAATCTGTTCGGCTTGAAAAGCGGATTAGGATTAGTTCCCCCAAAAGTCAGTTGCTGGAAAACGGACCCAGGACCATCCCTCTGCGATTCTTCAGCAGATAATGCCGCGAGCTTTTCGCGGAGTTGTCCTAAAGTCGTTACGTCTTGCAGATTTGGATCAGTTTGGAGGTCTTCGAGAAAATCCGAGGGTATCTGCTCATCAGGAGTTGAGGTCATTATATGCTTACTGGAGGAAACGAAACAGGTGAATAGGTCAAAAGTATTCGAATAGGAAGGTTATCACGATCGGAATTATGGAACTCGGAAGACGTCGTCAACTTGAACTCTTTTCCCTCCCCTTTTTGTTTTAGCTTTTTTCTTTTCAATCAAGAATCCACCAGGCTCTTAACCGGCGCGGGCGGCCCCCGCGCCGGCCCCGTGGGGTTGACGTTTGACGACACATTGGTGGGATGCTTTGCCTACTTGCTAGGTTGCTACTACAAGGATCGTGCCACCTAAGCCGGACGATCTGCCTAATTGGCGATCATTCCGATTTAAATATTAAATATAATATAGGGGGTACGTGAACGTACAGGTGGGGAAAAAATAACCCCCCCCCTGAGTATCCATCATCCGCATCATCATCATGTGAAGAGTGAGAGACCTGCGGCAAATAGAGGCGGCGACCAAGAGGGGGTTGGGTACCTCTGGGGGGCTCCGCCCCAGACCCCCCTTCATTTTTCTCTGATGACCTGAATTACATTATTAACGCCGTGTGAAGTCATACGTTGTCATTTATGCATGAACTGCATGTAATGTGGGGGCTACCGCTGGGGGGCTCCGCCCCAGACCCCCTTCATTATTCACTGATGACCTGGGTTAAATATAATTAAAATTTAATTATTACCGCACTGTGAAGTCATACCTTGTCATTCATGGATGACCTTTATATTTATATTTAATTTTATTTATACTGTCGTGTCGTGTCGTGTCGTGTCGTGTCGTGTCGTGTCGTGTCGTGTCGTGTCGTGTGTACAGTGACACACTGAGTCGTGTGTCACAGCTCACTGTGTCGTGTGTCACAGCTCTACTCTGTGTCGTGTACAGCGTACAGTGTACAGCCTACGATTCTGGCTTCATTTTTCACAGTGTTAAGAGCCACTGAATTTTCGGAATCCGTTCACACATTTCTCAGATTTGAAGAATGAAGACGTAAAAAAAACTGAGACAGAAATCGTATACAGCGTACAGTGTCACAGTGTCTGGCTTCATTTTTCACAGTGGCTTCAATTCATAGAATATCAATACAGCATACGCAGTACAGCCTACGATTTGGGCCTCAAAAACGCAGTGTTAATTCGCACTGTTAAAGCACTGAATTTTTTCCCGATTTTTCAAAAGAGGGGGAATCTTCGATTTCATCTCCGATTTTTTCCCCAATATTCATGCTTATTTGTCAAACTTTCATTGACTAAAATTCCGAAAAAAGAATGATTGTGATTGCAGGTTTATTATGACGCAGCAAATATCACACACCACACCGATTGGTCGCTTTCTGTCACAAGCTCTCCCGACCTCGAACCAAAATTCGGGAACGTGGAAGGCTCCGATCACCGATGCTCATGCAGATGCAGCTCCCATCCGATCGGAAACTCCCCAAACTTGTTAACTTCAGGCTTAATGATTCTCAACACTGTTGACTGTGTACCGGAAAGTGTAATAGTGTGGGTGTCTCAATCGAATGATGAGGTTCTTTCCAGCCCCGTGGAACATCGAATTTGGCGTCACAGATTCTCGCGCAAGGACGAGGATGGTGTTTTAGTGTTTTTCGAACGTCGAATCGTTATGCTGTAAACGGCCTTAGCCACTTGACGGTGTGTGATCACTGCATACAGGTTCTTTATGAAGCTTCCTAAACATAAGGTGCTACTTCACGACTATCGAAGCAGTGTTGCAAATCATACCTGTATCACAGCTATGCTCAGCGTCATCATACATCGGTTGAGGTCATGAGGGTGTTTCCCTCCCTGGATCGTTGCAGCTTATCCCTGGAACGAGCTTCATAGTGGACGGCTTCAAGTATCCCCAGCCTTGGTGTACACACTATTTTCTAACTCACGGTATATTTCGCTGTATCTATGCCTTGATATGCAAACTACTTTCGCGCTAACACTATGGCTTTTTGTATGTCTGCAAGAGGCTTTGCCGTCCGCAGTACGTTTTATCATCTATGTTACGAGATTGTGAACGATTTATTCGGACCAGGTCACAGCGATCACTTCGATGGGCTCCGAGAGAGCTGGCAAGGAGGGAAAATATACTGTACGCGCATCACCGCTTCAGTGATTGCGCATAAATTGAAGGCGCGTTCTCTCTTCTTGTAGGACAATTCTACTTGTGAGGACGTGACAACATCATATCCAAAGGCCGACTCGCCTGGTACTGCACCGAAGTAATGTCGCACGTTTGGGAATAGGGTGGCGTCGTCCCTTGTTTCGGTCGTGCGCTGAAGAAGTAACTCAAGGTCTCTTGGTCTTAACGTTTTGTCCTTCACGTCAACAATGATTTAGCTAGTTCTATGCTTAGGAATAGCCCGCACTTTCTTTCTCTCCGTCGGCTAATATCGACTTGAATATACTATGCATGCTACACGAAAATCACCAACGCTGCACCGCTTCGCACTGCGCTTTTTATTATCAAACCAGTGGCCCTGTTACATAAGGCTCATTTTCCGTATTTCTTCCCCGTTTGTCTCAGATACTGTGCCCGTAGGTGAGTTTGACTGATGCCTGATTATTGTCCCAGGTTTCAGAGGAATATCTCGTTCCCTTAACGCTCTATGAAACTCACGTGATAGAGGGAGTTGAGGTGCGAATCACATCTGACCTCCTGGGCAAACCTGCGTCAACCACGTATACAATCCGCCTGAACACAGGTAGAATACCGCCATCAGTGGCAACCACGCAGGAGCTGGGAGAATGCTGAACTAGGCTTGCACGGCTAGAAAGTAAACGAATATCGGCCAATACAATGCAAATACACCTGACAGCTACTCTAAAGTTTCTGAGTATAATGTAAAGCTTGGTTTGTGGACACCATCTTTGGCTAGAATGTCATTGTACGCGAGTTTGGTTGGTTGCTACAGGTCACGTTCGTGGATGCCAATCACTGCCCCGGAGCGGTGTGATGACTCTTTTTTTTTCCCCCTATTAGGTCCTATTAGGTCCACGGTGCAGCAACTCTCTCATCGTTGAAGTGAACTGTTGCGCCCTTTCCTGTTCCATTTGACTTCTGTCCTTGCCGACTTGGCCACTGAAGAAATTCAGGTTTCAGACACTTCCTCACGTCATGGTGTGCAGGTCCAAATTTTGTTCAAACTGCAAAACGGAGCAAAATACATACACAGTGGCGACTTCCGGTAACATCTCGAGCGCACTCGCGCCATTAAACTACCCAGGCAGGCACGCGATGCGGGGGCTTGAGGCTCCATGAGGCATGCAGGCACGCGATGCGGGGGCTTGAGGCTCCATGAGGCA
>LGRX02001934.1:29462-152732 GCA_001247695.2 Cymbomonas tetramitiformis
TGCGGGGGCTTGAGGTTTCGTGAGGCATGCAGGCACGCGATGCGGGGGCTTGAGGCTCCATGAGGCATGCAGGGTTGTGATGCGGGGAGTGCAGGTTCCATGAAGCGTTCAAAGATGACAGCACTTTGCTGGGCTTCCGAGGCGCCACCGCACTCTTTCTGGACACTACCTACTGCAATCCCCGATACATCTTTCCACTCCAGGTGCCTGAGCCATATAAAACTGGAAGTCCCCGAGTCCGGGTGCTCTGAGTCCCACCCATGCCATGCAAGGACGAACCTACAAGCACCCCTGATCCTGTCAGTTGCCCGGAATCCCAGCTGTGGGATGTGGGCCACCGCGGCAAGGTATCCCTTTTACCAGATTGTCGGAGGTCCGACCATACTACACGGAAGTGAGCTTCATGGTAGGACTGGCTAGACCGTGGATGCAAGCATCTCTCCGACGGGAATATTCCGCTTAAGCTGCAGCGCAATCTAGTTAAGCAGCATTCAAACTAAGATACCGTTGGCTGACATTTTGGAGCTGCGATGGTGGGTTTGAGGGCTTCAGGAGGAGTCCGTTGCATATGTCACAACGACCATCCAGGTGCGACCTGCTGCTCAGAGTACAGTATCAGAGTACAGTATGCGCGCCAGCCGTTGGCTCGGCAGCTGCATTGCTCCTCGTTTCTCTCAGGACACAAACGAGGACAAACATGGCCAATTTGATGGGGGCAACAAGGCGGGTGACTCAGCTTCTTGAGTGGGCTGTTGATACTTCGTTTGAAGGATTGGCCGCCGGGAGGGCTTGGGCTACACTGGCACAGGCCCAAGTAGTATCAGTTCAAAACATTGGTTGCAGTGCAAGTGTGGAGTGCATTACCAAAGATCGCAGCTCATCCGCAGGGTGCCCAGCGCCAAGGCTTCAGTTCCAGACAGTTGGTGTTGGGGGTAGGGGGTTAGGCGTTGTTGCAGTCTAGAAGCAGGGTGGTGGTTCTAAGCGCAGGCTTGGTGGTGAGGAGATGGCCCGGGCCGCTCGATAGCATAAGTGGACTGGCTTCAGAGGCACAGCTTCAGTGCGCCGGCAGTGCAGTGCAGAGGCGCTCAGGTCGCTCAGCAAGGCTTAGGGGGTCCTGTTCCCCACTAGTGAGCTCCGGAGAACCCGGCTAAGTGTCCCGAAGTGTGTGCTGAATCCTAGAAGGGCTCCCATCACTAGTGAGCTCCGGAGAACCCGGCTAAGTGTCCCAAAGTGTGCGCTGAATCCTAGAAGGGCTCCCATCACTAGTGAGCTCCGGAGAACCCGGCTAAGTGTCCCGAAGCGTGTGCTGAATCCTTTGCTCCCCCGTGCTGGTACATAGTGCAGCTGATCTTCTGTGGCTATATGGTGCCAACGGAATCGCTCCAAGGATGAGCCACACACTGATAGTCTGTACAACATGGGCAACGTTCTGCAGTACGCTTAGGATTGTGATAATGCCAATTCTTAAGTAATCTGCTGACCTCAAGGCAGTTGCGGTAGCATGGGTATAAGGGGTGTACGCGAGGGTGTAGTTATACAGGAAAACATGAAGGCTTCAGCTGCAAATGGCACGTCCATCATGTTCGTTATTAGTGCCTACAGCATTGGCAAGGAGCGCATCTTGTCATCAGGTCAGGTCCTCGGTATTAGTACCTGCAGCATTGGGAAGGAGCGCATCTTGTCATCAGGTCAGGTCCTCGTTAGTAGTGCCTGCAGCATTGGCAAGGAGCGCATCTTGTCATCAGGTCAGGTCATCGTTATTAGTGCCTGCAGCATTGTAAGGCGCATGTTGTCATCAGGTCAGGTCCTCGTTATTAGTGCCTGCAGCATTGGCAAGGAGCGCATCTTGTCGTCAGGTCAGGTCATCGTTATTAGTGCCTGCAGCATTGGCAAGGCACATCTTGGCCGTCAGGTCAGGTCATCGTTATTGGTACAGCATTGCAGGCGCATCTTGTCATCAGGTCAGTCCTCGTTATTAGTGCCTGCAGCATTGGCAAGGAGCGCATCTTGTCATCGGGGCAGGTCCTCGTTAGTAGTACCTGCAGCATTGGCAAGGAGCGCATGTTGTCATCAGGTCAGGTCCTCGTTATTAGTGCCTGCAGCATTGGCAAGGAGCGCATTTTGTCATCAGGTCAGGTCCTCGTATTAGTGCCTGCAGCATTGGCAAGGAGCGCATCTTGTCATCAGGTCAGGTCCTCGTTATTAGTGCCTGCAGCATTGGCAAGGAGCGCATGTTGTCATCAGGTCAGGTCATCGTTATTAGTGCCTGCAGCATTGGCAAGGAGCGCATCTTGTCATCAGGTCAGGTCCTCGTTATTAGTGCCTGCAGCATTGGCAAGGAGCGCATCTTGTCATCGGGGCAGGTCCTCGTTAGTAGTGCCTGCAGCATTGGCAAGGAGCGCATCTTGTCATCAGGTCAGGTCATCGTTATTAGTGCCTGCAGCATTGGCAAGGAGCGCATCTTGTCATCAGGTCAGGTCATCGTTATTAGCACCCAGGCCGGAGTTTTTCGGGGCGCGGGTTGGGACTGATTCCAGTGGCTAAGAAGTGCGGTTGTAAAATCTACGTGCCCGAGCGCAAGCTGGAGGTGTTGCGGCGTCTGGAACTGGAGGACTTTGGCATTTTCACGAGCGATCCGACAAGCTCCTGTGTGCATGTGCACGGGTGGGTTTCATGCATGCGCCCAGGGGCTCAGTAAGGCGTAGGTAGGGAGGGGCTCTGGATCTCCACGGGGCCCCGGAGGTGTGTGCTGAATCCGTTGCTCCGGAGCATGGGTACACGCTGCAGACGAATAGAATTTTCCATGCAGTCTGATGGTTAGGATAGCGGTTGGAAAGAAATCCGGCCAAGGATAAATGACTACAGCAGCTCACCAGAGCATATCCCACGCGTCTACGCTGCTGTCCTCCACTCTGTGGCCTGTCTTTTTGCAATTGTGGCAGGATGCGCCGTATCAGTGAATAATGTGAGATCCTATGGAGCAGAAAGCTCGATACAAATCAATAATGTGAGATCCTGTGGAGCAGGAAGCTCGATACAAATCAACCTTTCAGATCCTGTGGAGGAGAAAGCTCGATACAAATCAACCTTTTGGATCCTGTGGAGCAGGAAGCTCGATAGTGCCACAGCGCAAGAACCTGGGTCTCCTCGAGCCAGCTCCTCGCACGCATACGCAGCAAGGGCGCTGACGGGGCCAGCGGGGGACTTGCGCCGCGTAGAATGGACTTTCTTGGGGACACTTTCCCTTACTTCAGGCCGAACTTCGGCAACATCGAAAAGTACCGGTGAGAGGCCTGACATGTCCACGTGTACTTCTGCGCTCTAAAGAAAAGGAAGGGGGGAAGACCCTCGCCCTCTCCAGGGTGTGTGGGCAACCATAGGACTCACCCAAGCTGCTTGGTGGCAGCACCATTTGTCAGTTGATTCCTTGATGAAGCGCTCACCCGAACTGCTTGGTGGCAGCACCATTTGCCAGTTGATCGCTTGATGAAGCGCCCACGCGAGCTGCTTGGTGGCAGCACCATTTGTCAGTTGATTGCTTGATTAAGCACTCACCCGAGCTGCTTGGTGGCAGCACCATTTGTCAGTTGATTGCTTGATGAAGCGCCCACGCGAGCTGCTTGGTGGCAGCACCATTTGTCAGTTGATTGCTTGATTAAGCGCTCACGCGAGCTGCTTGGTGGCAGCACCATTTGTCAGTTGATTGCTTGATTAAGCGCCCACGCGAGCTGCTTGGTGGCAGCACCATTTGTTTTCGCTTGATTAAGCGCTTACGCGAGCTGCTTGGTGGCAGCACCATTTGTCAGTTGATTGCTTGATGAAGCGCTCACCGAGCTGCTTGGTGGCAGCACCATTTGCCGGTTGATCGCTTGATGAAGCGCCCACGCGAGCTGCTTGGTGGCAGCACCATTTGTCAGTTGATTGCTTGATTAAGCGCTTACGCGAGCTGCTTGGTGGCAGCACCATTTGTCAGTTGATTGCTTGATGAAGCGCTCACCCGAGCTGCTTGGTGGCAGCACCATTTGCCGGTTGATCGCTTGATGAAGCGCCCACGCGAGCTGCTTGGTGGCAGCACCATTTGTCAGTTGATTGCTTGATTAAGCGCTCACGCGAGCTGCTTGGTGGCAGCACCATTTGTCAGTTGATCGCTTGATTAAGCGCTCACGCGAGCTGCTTGGTGGCAGCACAATTTGTCAGTTCATTGCTTGTTTAAGCGCTCACGCGAGCAGCTTGGTGGCAGCGCCATTTGTCAGTTGATCGCTTGATTAAGCGCTCACGCGAGCTGTTTGGTGACAGCGCGATTTGTCAGTTGATTGCTTGATTAAGCGCTCACGCGAGCTGCTTGGCGGCAGCGCGATTTGTCAGTTGATCGCTTGATTAAGCGCTCACGCGAGCTGCTTGGTGGCAGCACCATTTGTCAGTTGATCGCTTGATGAAGCGCTAACGCGAGCTGCTTGGTGGCAGCACCATTTGTCAGTTGATTGCTTGATTAAGCGCTCACGCGAGCTGCTTGGTGGCAGCACCATTTGTCAGTTGATCGCTTCATTAAGCGCTCACGCGAGCTGCTTGGTGGCAGCACCATTTGTCAGTTCATTGCTTGATTAAGCGCTCACGCGAGCTGCTTGGTGGCAGCACCATTTGTCAGTTGATCGCTTGATTAAGCGCAGTATATGAGTATGCACGAGACAGCGACGAATCATACCCAGTATATGAGTACGCACGAGACAGCGAGGAATCGTACCCAGTATATGAGTACGCACGAGACAGTATATGAGTATGCACGAGACAGCGAGGAATCGTACCCAGTATATGAGTATGCACGAGACAGCGAGGAATTGTACCCAGTATATGGGTATGCACGAGACAGCGAGGAATGGTACCTACAATTGTTTCGAATTTGATATAATACAATTGCGCCATCTGTACCTTGGGATGATTCTTCTGAATCTAATGGAATATATGGATTTAATGGATCTAATGGAATAAATCTTAATGGCTGTTTTTTGGATGGGAGGATGAAATCTCGTGGCCGTTCCATCATCTGCGTCCCCCAATCACCTCAGTGTCCGAGCTTCCAGATGTTCTTCTTCATGAAGATGTCCAGCAGCTTTCTTGATATTGCTCACGTCCGCATATTGGCCCCTTTTCTGATCGGATTATCTGCAATGACTTGAAGTTAGATTGATAAATTCCAAGCAAATCCACTTGACGACCATGATTTCTTGGGCTCGTGTCCGCACCTTGCGCATCAGCAGCATGTGCTTAGCAGGCAGTGGCCTGTGTCCTGTAGTTTTCTTTCAACGACGCTCATACTTGATATATGCGCCACTCACCGGCGGAGGCCCTCGATGCACGAGGTGCAGCGCGGGTGTGCGTGGGGGGGATCCGAGCCCAAGAGGAGGCGCATGGACGTGTGGGAGGGAATGTAGGCTGGAGCATGGCGTGGACCAGGTGGTCGGCTTTGTGCCCACAGGGTGGATGTACGAGATGCGCAAGCACACGTTCTCGGTGCGGGAAAAGGACAAGTGCAGCGTGAGCCCATGCCTTTACCTCCACCTTTCATACCCTCGATTCTGAAGAAGAAAAGTTAAAGGGCATTCCCCGTGGGGCATAATGGGGCATGCTACCCTTGGGGCATAATGGGGCATGCTACCCTTGGCGCATAATGGGGTGTGCTAGCCGTGGGGCATAATGGGGCATGCTACCCTTGGGGCATATTGGGGCATGCTACCCTTGGGGCATAATGGGGCATGCTACCCTTGGGGCATATTGGGGCATGCTACCCTTGGGGGGGGGCAAAATGGGGCACGCTACCCTTGGGGCATAATGGGGCACGCTACCCTTGGGGCATGATTGGGCATGCTACCCTTGGGGCATAATGGGGCAGGTTACCCTGGGGCATAATGGGACATGCTACTTTTGGGGGCATAGTGGGGCATGCTGCCCTTGGCGCATAATGGGACATGCTACCCTTTGGGGCATAGTGGGGCATGCTAGCCGTGGGGCATAATGTGGCATGCTACCCGTGGGCATAAAGGGGTATGCTACCCGTGGGGCATAATGGGGCATGCTACCCGTGGGGCATAAAGGGGCATGCTACCCGTGGCCCATAAAGCACGCTACCTTTGGGGCATAATGGGGCATGCTAGCCGTGGGGCATAATGGGGCATGCTAGCCGTGGGCATAAAGGGGCATGCTACCCTTTGGCGCATAATGGGGCATGCTAGCCGTGGGGCATAATGGGGCACGCTACCCTTTGGCGCATAATGGGGCATGCTAGCCGTGGGGCATAATGGGGCATGCTACCCGGCATAAAGGGGCATACCCTTTGGCGCATAATGGGGCATGCTACCCGTGGGCATAAAGGGGTATGCTACCCGCGGGGCATATTGGGGCATGCTATCCTTTGGGGCATAAAGGGGCATGCTATCCTTGGCCCATAATGGGGCATGCTACCCTAGGGGCATAAAGAGGCATGCTAGCCGTGGGGCATAATGGGGCATGGTACCCTTTTAGGCATCTGTCGGGAGTTTAAATGACTTCGGGTAGCCTTGTTCTCGCGACAGATGGCTGCCGTTTTTATGGCGCATCAGATCAAATCAGCCAGCGCTTCGTCTATTCTGTGATCTAGGGTTTCTCTCACCTGGAGATGGGTCGTGCAGGCGAGGGCGAGGTGGTGCATGCGCTGGCTCTCCCTGTAGCGCAGCGTAACACGCTCGCAGCTTTTGGCTACAATCTTCACCCAGTCAGCTGACGTGGCGACGGAGGGTTGGCCTCAGGTGCACCTTGTACCTTATAGCGAGCACTCAAACTACGAGGTGTGCATCAATCTACTCACACATCGGCGGTGCTTGATGACGAACCTTTAAGAGGCTGAGGTTGATGAGTGCAATCCGGTTCTCTTCTTGCTTCATGCGGCTTCATTTCGCTTCGTTTTGCTTCGTTTTGCTTTGTCTCGCTTTGTCTCGCTTCACTTCATTTCGCTTCGTTTTGCTTCGGTTTTCTTCATTTCGCTTCGTCTCGCTTCAATTCGCTTCGTTTCGCTTCGCTCTGCTTCGTCTCGCTTTGTCTTGTTTCGTTTCGTTTCGCTTCACTTCGTCTCGCTTCGCTCCGCGTTGTCTCCCTTCATTTCACTTCATTTCGTTTCGTTTTGCTTCGCTTCATCGCGCTTCATTTCATTTCGCTTCGCTTCAGCTCGTTTCGTTCCGCTTTGTCTCGCTTCATTTTGCTTCGGTTTGCTTCGTTTCGCTTCATTTCACTTCGTCTCGCTTCGTTTTGGTTCGTTGGATTGCATCGCGTGACAAAATGTTGGGATTTAGCAGCTTCCACCGATGTGAACAGGCCAAGGCCTGTTTGAGGTCTATGGTGTATCTTTTGGGGTAAGCAACTGCACGGGGTGCGCTCACGTGCAGGAGTTGCGAGAGTACGTCCGGTGGTTGCGCCCGCACGAAGTAATCCCCACCGTGGGTGTGGAGGGCGATCAGTCCGACAAAAAAATCGGAAATCAGCTTAAGGTTAGTTGGCATGCAAGGGCCCTTGTGTGCACAGGTGCCATGCACCGTGCCATGCACCGTGCCATGCACCTGGCTGCCCCCCCGCCCCCCATCTGCACGGACACTGAGGTCACCATCACTGTGGCTGGACCTCTATGCTTGTCAAGGATCGACGCTTCCGATGCTAAAAAGCAGCTTTGATGTGTTTGTCTGTTTTTGTTATGAGATTGCTTCCAAGTCTGACCGCAACGGCATGCCGCCGCAAGCACTTGCAACGGAAGACCTTGTTGCAATCATGCCTTACCCACGAATCACTTATGACGGTGGCGCTGCAAAAGTGGGCGAGAAAAGAATGTAATGGACACTCGTGGAGGGAAAGCAGTATTTTCGTTTGCTTTTGTTTTTGTCATCAGATTTTTTGATAGAGGACATTTCCGCGATGTGCTTGGGTCGCCTCGATGTGCTGATGTGCCGTGTGCACGTCGCGCCTTGCGCTTACATGGCAGATAAGCGTTGTCCTTTCAACGCCGCGTCTGTCCAATTGTTTGCGTCGGTCATCGCATCACTAATTAGCATGATCAAAAGGTTCTTTGTTAAAAGCCTCGATATTATTAGCACAATTTTTCCATGTTCCCCTCTCCCATCGAGTAGTTGTCCGTGATGACAGTGAAGCTTGTGATCGTTGGGGATTGTTACCTTGTTGAGCTCATCGACGAGGCACTACGCGTGTATGGTCTGTGAGAGGCATTCCCTGGCTGGGGTGGGTTTATGCGAGGCAGCATTTCCGCAATCTAGTGGACATGACAGCCTCCAAGGAGCGTTTTCTTAGTCGCCTCGTGCCACCTCGTCCAGCCCTGGACAAGGGCCCTCTGGCGGAGGATTGTCACGGTGTATCCGACGATGCGATGCCGGAGGATTCCATGTTGCAGACTGCTCGCCCGCTTCAAGACCCTGCCCAGTCCGCAGCAGCTGTGTCAGCGCACCTTCTCTCGGAAGCCCACGCGGGTAGTCCCAGTCATCCCACCGCCGGCGAGCACGAGGAAGCCGAGGATAAGCCCTCGATCCAATGCGCTGACAAGTGCAGCGGATCTCCAGGATCCCCGGAGGCAGTGTTCACACCAGAGGCTGGGTGCTCGTCCAAATCCCTGGGGAAGTGTGCGTTGAGCTCGGTACACGCCCCTCTGCCCCCCTCCTTCCCTGGCAGGCTTCCTGGCGAGCTAGAATATGGTCGACCCGTGACCAGACCGGACCAGGAGCCGGCTGGAGACTACCTCTTGGCATCGCATATCCTGACTTCGTACGGTCATTGTATCGGGATCAGCACATGTTTGCTGGAGGGCGGCGAATTGGCAGGCAATTGATGTGGCGGACATTTCCGATGCCCATGCTGGTGGTGAAGATGTGGTCGGGGACGAGGCAAACACAACGCAGCTAGTCGCCATTCTCGAGGTGAGTTCCCGATCCCGGGCTTTCAGGATTGTAGTCCCCGACAAATGGCCTCGGTGCATGGCCTCGTGTGCCACGTCTCGGCGTAAGATCGACCAGAGCTGCCTCTACGCGGTTCTTAGAAACTAGGTCAGCCATGGTAGACCGCAGAATGTCATGTTATGACACGACATCGAATCAGCTATCACTGAAATTCAAATTTTAAATGCGGCGCCCGACGATCTGATCGTGAGACATCTCATCATCTCAGCATATGACCCACCGAGCATCTCAGCATATGACCCACTGAGCACTTCAGCATATGACCCACCGAGCACTTCAGCATATGACCCACTGAGCATCTCAACATATGACCCACCGAGCATCTCAGCATATGACCCATTGAGCATCTCAGTGCCTAGATGCTCAGTGGGTCATATCCTGAGATGATCAGTGGGTCATATGCTGAAGTGCTCAATGGGTCATATGTTGAGATGCTCAGTGGGTCATATGTTGAGATGTTCAGTGGGTCATATGTTGAGATGCTCAGTGGGTCATATGCTGAGATGCTCAATGGGTCATATGTTGAGATGCTCGGTGGGTCATATGTTGAGATGGTCAGTGGGTCATATGCTGAAGTGCTCGGTGGGTCATATGTTGAGATGCTTAGTGGGTCATATGCTGAGATGCTCAGTGGGTCATATGTTGAGATGCTGAATGGGTCATATGTTGAGATGCTCAGTGGGTCATATGCTGAAGTGCTCAGTGGGTCATATGCTGAGGTGCTCAGTGGGTCATATGCTGAAATGCTCAGTGGGTCATATGCTGAAGTGCTCAAATTCAGACACGCCTGACGCGAGTACCGCGCCACTTGCGGCCGAGGTTCTCATGATTAGATCGTCGGGCGCCGCATTTGAATTTGAATTTCTTTGATAGCCGATTCGATGTCGTGTCATGACATGACATTCCGCGGTCTGCCATGACAGACCTAGTTTCTAGGAACCGCGTAGAGGCAGCTTTGGTCAGTCGCAGCATACTCTTCAGACTCCTTGCGCAGTAGAGGTGGCTCAAGGGAAAATGTTTCATTGAGGCAAGTCTCAGATCTGTTCACCTTGCCGCCCACAACCGGGGAAAAGGGAAGGGGGATGGGGGAACCCATCTGGCAAGGGGGCTCCTCTGATCCCACTTGGGTCCCCTTGGCCTGTCAAGTCTGACCACCGCCGCCTAAGGAATTAATAAGCATATGCTGTACCTGAAGACAAGTATACAGTGTGAAGGAGACCTTGCCTAAACCTATGTTGTAAAATACACTTATATTCAAAGTTTTCTGATTGCGATTTAGATATGATTTTCCGTGTATAAATTCGCCATGAGTGATACATAGATATTCCTAGGTGCAGCGTTGTAATTAAACCGATTCTGTGCCTCAGTCTTCACGCGCTTGCATCACTTCTCAAAACAATACTTCGAAGGCGGTCTCGAACCGTGGACCTCTCGATTACATGTCAGAACGCTCTACCACTGAGCTACATCAACCATGTTGGTGCTATGTCATATCTCGAGGAGAAGGGTGGATAAAGACTTTTTTTGTCGTAGAAGAGTTTTGTTTATGAATACACCTCTTCTTTCAATGCACTGGCTCGCCACAATCACCTCAACATAGTGGCGCGAGAGCCCGGGAGAATATAGTTGTAAAGTGCACTTATATTCAGATTTTCCCAATATACGATGATCCATTTATGAATTCTCTTGCCTCGTGCAATAATGCGCAATTGGTCAGTTTTGTGTGCCTGGATTCCTGTGGCATGGCAGGGCGCGGTGACCACTGCTCAGGCTCAGAAGCTGTTGTGGCTAACTCGAGGGGATCTGACCGGCGCCCTCAATCACTTCTACGACAATGGGGCTCCACCTGTAAGTTACTTTCTCCGCCGAACGTGCGTCCCTGCCTGCGATGCGCTTTCTCCGCCGAACGTGCGTCCCAGTGACAGGGCGGGTGATGGCGGGCTCATTGAGGTTTGGCTTTTCAGACGCAGAGTCAGCCCATGGTTCCGGGGAGGGCTGCAAAGACCGCTGTAAGTATAAGCCGCAAGCGAGTTGGGAGTGCCGCCTCTACGTCTTCTGCATCCGCATCGGCACAGAAGAAGCCCAAACGATCGGATGGTGGCGGGCAACCTGGTCAGCGCACGTTGGCCACCTTTTTCACACCAGGGCGGCCAGTCATAGCCTCTCCCGTTCCCAGTACCAGTCCCAGTCCCGATCCAAGAGCCAGCCCTCACGCTGTATCTCAGCTTCAAGGGCTCGGCCGCGCTCAGCCAAAAGCGGCAGACACAGGGACCGTCGATTCTAGGGTTGCTCGCGCCGAAGACGTCGATGAGGCAGCTGCAGGGCTTGTGGATGGCGTGGATCACGGCAAAGCCAACACCGGGTCCGGCGAGTCCACGGCCGCCACACCCTCTCCCTGCAAAGTGGGCGCTGCTGCTGCATCGACACCAGGCACAACGCCGCTGCCAGGTGTGCCCACAGCTTGCCGACTTGCATCACTCACAACCTGCCGGCTCCCCGCCATGGGGTATGAGTATGCCTGACCCGGGTCTGCTGCACGTTGCAGCCCGCCCGCCTGCTTGGCTGCCGCACTGTGCGACGCTGCTCATATCCGCGCCTGGGCCAGGCGAGCCAAGGACACAAGATGTGCTTGCGTTTCCTGTGGCGTCCGGATCTGCTCGATGATTGGCTGGTGACCGGTGACCGGTGACAAGCCTTTAGACCTCACTGCACCACCCTCGCGCAGAGCCCCATCGCATGCGCTTTGGAGGGTGCCGATAGGAGAGCTGTCTTGGATGGACATTCTTGACTTGTGAACTCAGCGCGCCTGGATGCGCTGCCTGCAGCCGGGGTTGGGGAAGCGGCTTGGTTGGCCAAGGTAGCGCCCGAGGACCCGGATCACCAAACTCCATCCGCCTCAGCCATCGAGGGCCTCCGAGGAGAAGTTCCAACGTCACAGCCGATGATGTCAGCATTCAAGGGATCATCGCCGGCAGGTGCTCCTCGAGCCTTGTTGGTGTAGGATCAGTCATCCCGCTGTGACTCCTCCGGGGCAGAGGGAAGTGTTGTTGTGAGATGTTTGACACCGTGGGATGCCAGGTGGCGCCTCGAATACCTTCGAGTCCATCCAGCACCGGGGCATCCGGGATGCAGCTCAGGTGCCCCATTGCGCTCTCTGCAGCCACCGAGGGCCTTTTTGGACATGCTGCCATAGTCCAAGCACCAATCGGTGATCACCGTGCTTTTGCGCTGTTGGTTAACAGCGCGTAAAGTGCGACTTGCGTGGTTGCTTACTTACCTGCCGTCGATTGCCGGTGATTGCGGCGTGCGCTTGCTTCGGGTGCGGTTAGGAAGTTTGAGAGGGCTCGTCGGTGCGTCGTTCTTCATCGCTCTCCATTGGCTCGTTCTTGCTCTCTGCAGCTACCGTCACACCCGTCCGCTTGCAGCTCGTGGCGCTCTCACCATCTGAGTGTAAATGAAGCGATTTAAACGCTCTGCATATGCTTTAAGTTCAAATTAGGGAGACGGCTGTGATTTGAAAAACAGTGAACATGATTGGATGAGTTAACATGATTGGATGAGTGAACCTTGCAACAACAGCAAAGATAGCGGTTTCAATAGCAGCAGCGGAGATAGCAAAGTACTCCATGGTGAGAGAGATTTCTCCAGCGAGGCGGTGTTCTAAAACACCTTTTATGTTTTCATCATTGCTGGAGCTTCCTCCGGGGAGGTGGTAGGCAACCGGGGTTAGCGAAGAGTTAGCCCGACTGCTGGAGGCGTGGTGCGGAGTGTACGGGTGCGGGCAGCAAGGAGGTGTGGACCAGGCGCCGGACAAGTACGATCCTGTAGAAGATGCGTGTTGGCAAGCAGGTGCGAAGCAAACATTGTGCGGGCACGCTTGCCACGTGGCAAAGGGCATGCAATGGGGCTGCCACGACAGATTTATTGCAAGGGAACTTTCATGAACACCAAACACAATTTGAAAAAGGTGTTTTATTCAAAATGGAATTTACATCTAGAGTCAGCAAGCTCGTTCTAGTTCCTTAGGTGGTGAAAGTCAGAACTTGACAGGTAAAGGGGTCCCGGGTGCAACCAGATCAGACCCAATGCCTAGGGGGCTGTCTGGTCCCAGAGTCCTGGGTACCCCCTCCCCCCTTCCCTTCTCCCAGGTGTGGGCGGGTGGGTGAACAAATCTGAAGCTCTAGTCATACTGAGATTTTGACTTGAATGTCTCCACTAGAGTGTCAAGGAGTTTGGAACAATTTGCCGCTCATTCAAGAGTGAGCTGCACACCAGACTTCTTGCAATCTACATTTCCTAGAAATTACGACTACCCAATCCTGCCACAGCAGGATCTAATCAATGATCAACTAGACTACATCCACCAATCAGTGGTCTCTCCTAGTGTCATCGATCCAAAGCTGGCAACGTGGTCTGCTGAGAAGCCCTCTCAACTTGGCCAAGTTGCAAACCCCAGGTTCAGCTCGTCTCAGCCCTTTGAGTGAGTGGCATCCATTTAGGATCCGAGGGCCTCACTCAACTTTTTCTCATTTGTGTCAGAGCTGTCACTGGGGTATTTGGTCCTAGCTTTGGCAAAGGTGCCTCACAACTGTGAAGACTCAGGAGTGACTTCTTCCCCAAATCAGGAGCTTTCTGGCTCATTTTTTCAGGGTTCTGAGCACCAATGAAATGACAATTTCTAAGGCCGAGCGAAGGGGCAGTGCAGTTCCACAATAACCCTTTGCAGTCTTAATTATCTAACACTCGTGCAACGCTTCTGCGCCTGCACTGCGTCGGGGTTGCAGCAGACATCGCGCCATCTCGCCAGGGCGCCGACTGCCTCAGGGAGCTGCAGGGGAGAGCGCGCCATCTCGCCAGGGCGCTGACTGCCTCAGGGAGCTGCAGGGGAGAGCGCGCCATACCTGCACCTCGCGAGGGCGCTGGCCTCCTTGGAAGGGACGACGAAGCGGCTGCGCATTGGCGACATTCTGACCAACACATTCCGTTCTCTGCTGGCGCTGTCCCCGCAAGACCTCACACCCGCGGTATACCTTACTATCAACAAGCTTGCGCCCGACTACGAGGGCGTGGACCTCAACGTGGGGGGCTCCATCGTGTCCTCGGCCATTGTGCAAGCCACAGGTGTGTCGCCGCGTCTCCATGGAGTCCAGCCAGTTTGCTGCGCCGTCTGGAGTTCACTCGCTCTCCGGGAAAGCGTCTTATTCACGGGTTGCTCAGCAGCACATAGTGGTGATGATATGCGGATTCTTTGCACCCTATATTGCAAGCTTCTACTCCCCCGTACCCTGCATCGCCCTCCTCTGCTCCTGTGCACCCTACGTCGCCCTCCTCCACTCCCCCATGCCCTTTGCCACCCTCCTCTACTCCCCCGCAGCCTACGTCACCCTCCTCTAGTGGTGGCAAGGGTGATGTGGGGAGAGTGGTGGCAGGGGTGACGCGGGCGAGAATGCGCGAGCTTTACACGAGCCTCGGTGATCTTGGTGACGTTGGGAGAGTGGTGGGAGGGGTGACGCGGGCGAGAATACGCGAGCTTCACACGAGCCTCAGTGATCTTGGTGACGTTGGGAGAGTTGTGGCAGGGGTGACGCGGGCGAGAATGCGCGAGCTTTACACGAGCCTCGGTGATCTTGGCGATGTCGCACAGCAGTGCCGCCGCACGCAAACCATGCTACAGCCGCCCCCACCTCTTCGCATCTCCAAGGTAATGATTGAATCCAATCCCAGCTGTCTCTAGGCCTCTCTTGTGGTGCCTACTCTAGCATGTTGTCCCCGGTAGCTCTTCGCGCGCTGCAGCCTTAGCCCCTCACCCCCCTTGACACCCCTGGGCTTAACTGACGGCAAGAATTCCTGACTCTTTGAGTGGTATGGGCTCACCTCACGGCAGGTGTTTGAGACCTTGCATAAAATTGCTGCTGAGAGCGGCACAGGTGCTGGCGCACGTCGCCAGGTGGAGCACCTGCCCGCCCATCCCGTGCAGCAGGCCGTGCCTGTGAAGTCGGCGCAGGCACATCGCCAACATCCACCCCTTTTGTGGAGCGTCATACGAGGGTACAAGCGAGCCACTGCGCTGCACATACAACTTCTCATCCAGCTCAAGAGGTCGAAGCCTCCATATGAGCAGACCCTCAAAATAGATCTCGTCGGGGTGCTTACATGGCTCCGGATCCAGGACCTCAGCGCTGCCACAAGGCCAATACTTGTTGACACAGGCGCCGCTGAATGTTGGAAGCATGAACCGGAATGTGTCAGACAACTCGTCTGTGAAAGCCGCTGACAGGGATACGGGTGGCAGGCGCATATACTCGGCCTGCTCCGCGGGTGCCGCGAGTGTGAGACGCGGTATATCGTGCGCACCCTCGTGCAAAACCTGCGGGTTGGAGCCAATCACACGACAGTGCTTGCCGCGCTCGCACGGGCTGCAGTGTACCACCAGTCCTCCGACACGCAGGTGAGCGCGCGGCGCGTCAGCACTCCGCGGCCGCGAGGGAACGCGTCGGCCACGTCAAGTCGGCCACGTCAAGTCGGCCACTCCAAGTCGGCCACTCCAAGCCGGCTACGTCAAGTCAGCCACGTCAAGCCGGCCACGTCAAGTCGGCCGTGGCGAAACGCCGGAATCCTGCTTCCCTCACATGGTCAGCTTTTAGGCGTGTTTCTTGTCAATGCCGCCGGCATCGCTGATCCGAAGTATCGATGGCCACTTGGCGCCTCGGGCATCCTCATGATGCGGCGCAAGCACTTTGTTGCATTTCAGATCCCGGGCTGAGAGGGGGTGAGAGGAGGTGCGAGGGGGTGAGAGGTGGCGTGAGGTGGCGCGAGGTGACGCGAGGTGGTGAGAGGTGGTGCGAGGTGGCCTGGCCGCCTTGGGCGCGTGATGCAGGCTCAGGCGCAGAGGTGGGTTGCGTGACGGAGAGAGGGCATGGAGAGCGAAGAGGAGCTCCGCAGACGAGGCACATATGATGGCCTAGGCAAGACAAGCTGCAGAACATTCGTGACGTGGCAGAGAGAAATGGTGGGGGCAGGGGGGAGGCAGGTGGCATGATGGAGAGGGGGAGGAAGGACAGAAAATAGGGGGAGGAGGGAGGGGCAGGGTGGCGCGGCAGCAATAGGGAAGATGGAACTGACACACGGGGAGGTGACAGGGGAAGGGAGCACAGAGCGCGGGCTTCAAGGCGCGGCTTACTGCTGCGGAAGCTGCCATGAAGGTGAGTGCTGCACACGCCCAGCTCAGCGGATGAAAGACGGGAGGCGTGGCGGAAGCACACATAGATGGAATGTGGATTGAGGTAGCTCGATGCTGCTGCAGTTATTATATTGCCAGCTGCCACCAATCAGTACACAGATAGTCTGACGTGTACCTCCAGCTAAGAGAGCAGGCGGGACATGCGGAAATGGTGGTCAATGCCCTGGAGGCTGTGATGCGTACCTCGTGTGTTGGACAGATGATGCAGCTGCGGCATGCGAAAAGGGCGAATGAATGATGAGAAGCAAAGTCCTGTTGACGGGATGCATATACCGTAATGAACTGGGACGTGTGTGTGTGCGTATCCACTGGGGGGCATGCCAGCAGGGTCCGCTTACTCCGTTACCCAGAGACCAACAATTGTTGGGCGATGATCGGTCACATCGTTTCATCTTTCCATGCTGCTTTGCATCAGGGTTGGGAACATGTATGAGTTTGTGGTATCTTGTCACGGCCCCGCCCTGCTCCTGATTTGCTTCTCACATCCACTGGGATGATGGTGGGCTGGCTTTTGTTGGCCGATCTCATGCCGTTCAGTGTGTATGCTTATCCTTGCGACTCCTTTGGCACCCCGTAGCCACAGGAGACTGCACTATGTACCCACGCCGGGGATCAAAGGATTCAGCACACACTTCGGGACACTCATCCGGATTTTCCGGAGCTCACTAGTGAAGAATGGGACCCCCTAAGCCTCACTGAGCCACCCGAGCCCCTCTGCATCTGCACCACCAGCGCACTGCCGCCTTGTGCCTGAAGCCGGTTCATCCCTGCCCCCCGAGCTGCGCGAGCCATATCTCCACCACCAAGCCCACGCGCAAGACCACCCCTCTGCTCCCTGAGCCTCACTGGGCCACCTGAGCCCCTCTGCGGCTGTCCTGCCGGCGCACTGCTGCTGTGTCTCTGGAGCCGGCTCACCCCCGCCAATCGAGCCATCCCTCCACCACCAAGCCCACACCCCACATCACCCCGCTGCCGCCTACAGCCTGGTCTCAAGAGAGCTTGCCCACCCACGCCACGGCCAGAATGCCCAAGCGCTGTCCCAAGGGGCTGAGAATGATAAACTGGGTTGCCCTCATCCAAACTTGCGCATCCGCCACCGACTTGCGCCTGTAGCCCTCTACCCCCCGCACCAACTCCCCGTGACTGGAGCCCTTGCGCTGATTGCCTTGCGAGGTGGCCGCGAACTTGAGCAATGCGCTCCACACTTGCGCTGTAACTGTCACGCCGCACTGTTCCTACTTGGGGTCCCATCCCCACAGTTGCCTGTGTGTCCCAAGCCCTCCCGGTGGCTGATAGTTCACCACCCGGTCGTCGCCTTCCCGACAGCTGCTCACTGTTAGTTCCGGCACGGCCAGCAACCTCGCCTGATGGGCACGGAAGCTGATGAGATGCCGTATGCTGCCGTGCAACCTGCTGTAAGTGGTCATCGCTGCCAGGATGGGCCCCCGGGCTCTGAGGGGCCCGGCGTGTGTCAACTCCACCCGCGGACCTCCCCACATCTCCCCCGTCATCCTCATCAGTTCCCCCCATGCCATCAACCCCCCCAAGAAGGCCGGCCACCCGCCTGCTCGCCCCCATCAAGGTGGCCACCCCTCCCTCAGCCAAGGCCACTGCTTGCTCCGGCGAGGCCCCACTCTGCTCCTGAGTCCAGACCCCACTCCCCGGGCCCGGCGACAAAAGGTCATCCCACTCATTCAAGATATCCTCGACACTTGACGCTGCCTGGCTGAGCCCGCCTATGCCTGCCCGTGCCCCTCCAGATCGCGCCTCGGCGGTGCCCCCTCCTTGACACTCCACAGTGCCCAGATGCTCCACCTCCCGCCGCACGTCCTTCATGCTCTCCAAAAGCCTCGATGCCATCACGCCTGCCTCGCCTGCCTCACCGGGAGCCTGCCCAGACCGCTCATATGAATGTGTGGGTGCGTGTGTGTGTGGAGCTAGAGGGCGATGATTGATCACATCGTATTATCTTTCCATGCTGCTTTGCATCTGGGTTGGGAATGTGTATGAGTTTGTGGTATCTTGTCACGGCCCCGCCCTGCTCTTGATTTGCTTCTCACATCCACTGGGATGATGGTGGGCTGGCTTTTGTTGGCCGATCTCATGCCGTTCAGTATGTGGAGCTTGCTTGACAGGAAGCGTATAGCAACTGCCCCAACTTGGACGTGGTGGTGCGCGTGCTCCTCGAAAGCGGGGTGGAGACCCTGTGCGAGAGATGCCTCGTCACGCCCTCCATCCCCCTGCACTGCATGCTGGCGAAGGTTTCCCCAATCCGCCCGCCCGGCCCCCTCCCACCTGCACCCTTCCCCATCTGAACGCCCCCTCTAAGCCCCTACCCACCTGACGCCTCTCCCACACCCCATCCGCAACTCGCCCTTGACACCCGAATCCCTGAAGCTTCCTGCTCGCTTTCTCTATGCTACTCTCGAACCCACTTCCCGTATGGGCTTCTTCTCTGTGGTCCCCAGCTGCAACCTTGCCCGGGTCCCCGCATGCATTCACCGCGCCTTTACTCGCCAGTTGCACGTCGACTTGCTGGCCATGCGGCCCTTGGTCTCCGTCATGCTCGCCTTCTTTTTGCTCCCACCTCGGCACATACCCGTCTATGCTCTACAGAACCCCCCACCAGAGCCCCTTGTTGCACAAGGGTGGCGTGATGGAGGTGTGATAGGGGCTTGTGACTCTTGATTGGAGGAAAGGAAGTGGCTCCGGGCATTCTGGTGGAATTCGGTGCAGGTGGCAAGTGGCGTCGCGGACGCCCTGCAGCAGATGAAGTTTCGGCCTTTTCTGGCTGAGTATAAGTACGACGGTCAGCGGGCACAGATCCACGTCATCAATGGCTCGCAGGTATGCCATACGTCACTGTCATTACTGGTTCCAGGCTATGGTTCACCTCCAGTCGGCGTCGTCGAGTGCAGGGCTGTGGCTTACCTCCAGCCGGCGTCGTCGAGTGGCTCACGCTCAGTTGCGGAGGAAATGGCGCCGTCATCCTTTGTGGCGGCAGATTTCGCGCGATGCTTTCTTTTGTCACGCCAGGGTAAGCTGCCCCAGGAGTTGCACCAGAGGCATACTCCGGGGGCATCAACTGCGGAGCATCTTTTCCACTCTTTGGCAGCGGCATGATGTCTCGGAAGGCTGCGGGTGGCTTGGGGGCGAGGCGGCGTGACAGGTGCGCATTTTTTCAAGGAATTGCGAAGAGAGGACTCATAGCTTCCCGGATGTGGTGCAAAATGTGCTGGCTGCCTTGAGCCCCCCTGGAGGCGTTGACTCCCTCATTCTCGGTGACCAGCTCCCCGGTGCCCGTCCTCGGACCTCTGCTCGACTGCACCTCGCCTTATCATTGCGCATGCCCATTCCCACCTTCGCGCAACATCGTGATATCCAGCCACCCCCCGCTCATACCCTCCAGTACCCCCTGCCCACACCCCCGGTCTGCCCCTGCCCATACCCCCAGTCCCCCCGCTTATATCCCCCAGTCCCCTCCCGCTCCTATCCCCAGTCCCCCCCGCCATATCCCCCAGTCCCCTCTCGCTCATATCCCCCAGTCCTCCCTGCTCATATGCCCCAGCCCTCCCTGCTCATATCCCCCCAGCCCCCCCGTGGCCATATCTCTACACGGAGCACAACGGGCTTTGTTGAGTCCGGCTTCGACCAGCGTCTCCCCGACTCATATTCACTTCCCCATGTAGAATGGTGATGCTTACCACAGAAGAAACAGGACGTTGCTAATCTTATTCAGACCAGCCTCGATCACCGACTCCAAGGCTTCTTCTTTCTGTAGCATATGATTGTGCACATGACAGCGTTGTGCATGCGCAAACATTGATTTTGCAGTTCAGTACTCGGATTGACTTAGGTTGTTACAGGGAAGGCGGTCGCGCTCAGTGTAATCCTTTCGCGAGGTGCCGCTTTGTTGCGAGTCGATTTGGTAGCGCACCGCCGGGTTGGCAGATGCGGAGCTGGTGGCGGTGGACCACGCCACTGGGCACATCCGGGCGTTCCAGGAGCTCTCCACCAGGAAGCGGGGCGAAGTGCAGGTCGGGGAGGTGCAGGTAAGGGACCTCCTCCGAGCCAATCACGCCGCAGCTGTGGATCCTCTCGTGGATGCTTCACTCCAACCGCTGTGGGCAAAGCTAGCCAATCACTGCTACGAAGGAAAGTTTTTTTGGCTGGGAATCACGCTTTGTCGCCTGCCGCGAAAGCAACAATGATTGGAGGACAATGATTGGTGCACAATGATTGGTGGACAATGATTGATGGCCCCACATGGACAATGATCTGGATCCCACGAACCCCGCGAATCGAGGATGCTGGCGCTTCGTCCATGCGCCCTCGGCCTTGTGAGGGCGGATGGAGGTCTGCTGTAGGCTACTTCACGGCCCTGCAGAGGCAACCCCGTGTTCAGCGCGTGCCGTGGCGGCCGGGACTAGTTCGGCAGAGGGATAGGGGCAGGCTCCCCCACGGGCACTGGAGCGATGGAGTGTGTGGGGTGAGGAAGGAGCGCCCGCCTGGGGTGTGGGCAGGTGGACGTCTGCGTCGTGGCGTTCGATCTGCTGCTGCTCAACGGAGAGTCTCTGATGAAGGCCCCCCTCGCGGAGCGCCGGGCCAAGCTCCGCCAGGCAGTGTCCTTGGACTTTCCCCTGCGGCTATGCCTTGCTACGGGCGTGGAGATATATCCTGATGACGCCGAGCGCTCAGGTGCGGCCTCCACCGCCCGCATTCCACGCTGCGCGGTGCTCTCCCACCGTGCAGCCACGCGGCGCCTTTCGGTTTTCCTCGCGCCGCCACGTTGCAACAAGCACGGTGTGCGACGTGGCGCCATGCCCCCCACGTGCATACCCCTCCGTGCTGCAGCCGGCGGTCTGGTCATTTCGCATCTCTCATGCAGCAGCGAGACAGGGTGTGCAGCGTGACACCCCCTGCTGAACCCCCTGCTGAACCCCCTGCTGAACCCCTGCTGAACCCCCTGCTGCACCCCCTGCTGCACTGCGGCGGCTGGGATAGCTCGCGCCATGAATAGTGGCAAACCCAGCATCCTCGAGGAGCTGGATGGCGGTTCCGTCGGAGCTGACGTGGCGGGATCTGCATTTTTTGCAGACAAGGTGGAGTGCATGGAGCTGGGGAAACCTGAACTTGGAGCGTGCGCAGGCGACAGAGCGGTAGACGACGAGAGCCGGATTGGGGAACAAGGCTGCAGCCAGCTAGAGCAGCATCTATCGAGAGATCGGCCATTGGAGGCTGGCGGCATAGGCGAGAGGCAAGAGGTGCTGGAGGGTCCTGACGAGGCAGTAGCAGCTGGCCGGGTGGGAGAGGCGGCTTCGGCGGCCCGCGTTGCTGGTGGCGCAACCCGAAGCACGCAAGAGACTGACGCAGTGAAGGAGGGTGCCACGAAGATGGAGTCGGATGTGGACCAGGCTGCGGGAGGGGGCGGGGCGGAGGGGCAGCAGCTGGGGGTCGAAGGCAGGCGGGAGCAGGCAGTGCAGCAGCTGCAGGTGCGTCAGAGCTCCGGGTGTGAGCGAAACCATCAAATGCTGCTTTTCAGGCTACAGCATCATCATAGCGGAAGAATATTTGGTATGTCGTCACATGTTGTCACCCAATGCTCGGGATGCACGGATGTCATAATATGCCGCTAAAGCAGAGCGATGCACGGACGGTGTCGTGTGCTGCTGAATGTGCGGCGATGCCATCCCAGTGAAATCTTTCACGAGACAAGCAAGCCCAAGATTCATTGTCGGATGCTGCCAAAGCCATGTCGGTATCACTTCGATGCGGCCATGCTTGTTACGTCAGACGTGCAATCGGAGAGACCCACGTTTTCATTTCAATGGCTGACAACGAGGATGTACCGATTCGAGCCTCGGGTGAAGGGGGGGCTCAAGCACAAGCCTCGTTCGCTGTGGGTGAGAGGGTGGACCGGTTGCAAGCTGTGCTCTTTTCACGGAAGATTACAGACTCGCAGCAATGATGGTGGCGGGGGTATTGCAGGAGATTCTACTGGAATCACTGGAGGGGAGGTGCGAGGGTCTTATGCTGAAGCGTCTGGACGGACCGTACGAGCCGGGGCAGCGTGCTGAGACCTGGGTGAAGCTGAAGAAGGACTACGTGGAGGGTATGCAGGACTCGCTCGACCTCGTGCCAATTGGTGCATGGCATGGCAATGGGCGCAAAGCAGGCTGGTACGTGTCGCGGACCCAAATGGGTAAGATGTGCGAGGCGAGTGAGGAATGACTGATGACACAAACACGGGTATGACTGATGACACAAACGCGGGTATGATTAATGACACAAACGCGGGTATGAACTGGAGCGATGCACAGTTGCGCAGTCCCGCGTGTTCGGCAGTGATTGGTACATACATACATACATACATACATCCATGCTGCTTTGCAATGGTTTCGGTGTGTGTATGCTTATCCTTGCGAATCCTTTGGCACCCCGAAGCCACAGGAGACTGCACTATGTACCCACGCCGGGGATCAAAGGATTCAGCACACACTTCGGGACACTCATCCGGATTCTCCGGAGCTCACTAGTGAAGAATGGACCCCCTGGTTTAGGTGTGTGTGTGTCGGTGTTTGTGGGTTTTGGGAGGCGGTTTTCCCTGTGGTGCCATTCTGGCGGGCACTGCCTCTTGGAGAGCTCGGTAGATTCGTCTGTCGTGCTGCGAGGAGAGGCAGAAGGTGGTGATGTACAACTTCTGTGTTCTCCCTTGAATTTTGTGGGGAGCACTTAGGTGCCCGCATGTTTCCTTTTTTTGACATGAGGTGTCCATGCTGTGTGGTGTGACTGCATTCATGACATAACCATGGACCAACAGGTCCCATCCATCGACCGGGAGCCACTGGGGGGCATGCCAGCAGGGTCCGCTTACTCCGTAACCCAGAGACCAACAGTTGTTTGGCGACGATCGGTCACATCGTATCATCTTTCCATGCTGCTTTGCATCTGGGTTGGGAATATGTATGAGTTTGTGGTATCTTGTCACGGCCCCGCCCTGCTCTTGATTTGCTTTTCACATCCACTGGGATGATGATGGGCTGGCTTTTGTTGGCCGATCTCATGCCGTTCAGTGTGTGTGTGTCGGTGGTTTGGCGACGATCGGTCACATCGTATCATCTTTCCATGCTGCTTTGCATTTGGGTTGGGAATATGTATGCGTTTGTGGTATCTTGTCACGGCCCCGCCCTGCTCTTGATTTGCTTCTCACACCCACTGGGATGATGGTGGGCTGGCTTTTGTTGGCCGATCTCATGCCGTTCAGTGTGTGTCGGTGGTGTCTTGTCACGGCCTGGCCCTGTTCGTAAACGCTTCCCACGTCCACTGGGATGATGGTGGGCTGGCTTTTGTCGGCGGGCCTCATGCCGCTCAGTGTGCGGCTTCTCCTTGAAGTGAGTCCCCAGTCAGGCCTCGCCTCTTGACCGTGTCAATGAGCATCCCAGGGCCTGGGAGCCACCCCGCAGGTACAGCCCGTTCCTTGTCGCTGTCTGGGACCGCGAGGCGGAAGAATATCAGTCAGTTTGCCGCGTGCTGTCCGGCTTCACCGATGCCTTCTACAAGGTTTTCCGCCTCACACATTCCTTGACCCACCCCCCCCTCCTACTCGTGTCAATTCTTCACCCTGTAAACCCTCACTGCACGTTGCGGGGCGGACATGCGGCATGCTGTTAACTGAGAAGGAGATGCTAGCTTTTTGGGGGATAACTGGAGTTCTACTACCTGCCCATTGGTTTTCCCTGCTTTGTTCTCGACGCAGGGGGCTTGGCAGATCGATGGTGTTGCCAGGGGCTCCGCGGTTTGGTGCCCTCATTCCATGCATCTGGTTCTCGTGGTGTTAGGCCGTGCCACTTCCACTTTGGCCTGCACAAACTTTTGCCGATTGCCTTGGCGCCCGCTCTTGTATTCAGACACCTGCTCGCTGTTTGAAGGGGTGGATGCATGCGGGCTTTCAGTGTCATCCACACGGGGAGGGGGAAGCAGATGCACGTCCTGCAGTGTGTGTGTGTGTCAGTATCCCTGTGGTGCCATTCTGGCGGGCACTGCCTCTTGGAGAGCTCGGTAGATTCGTCTGCCGTGCTGCGAGGAGAGGCAGAAGGTGGTGATGTACAACTTCTGTGTTCTCCCTTGAATTTTGTGGGGAGCACTTAGGTGCCCGCATGTTTCCTTTTTTGACATGGGGTGTCCATGCTGTGTGGTGTGACTGCATTCATGACATAACCATGGACCAACAGGTCCCATCCATCGACCGGGAGCCACTGGGGGGCATGCCAGCAGGGTCCGCTTACTCCGTTACCCAGAGACCAACAATTGTTGGGCGATGATCGGTCACATCGTATCATCCTTCCATGCTGCCTTGCATCTGGGTTGGGAATATGTATGAGTTTGTGGTATCTTGTCACGGCCCCGCCCTGCTCTTGATTTGCTTTTCACATCCACTGGGATGATGATGGGCTGGCTTTTGTTGGCCGATCTCATGCCGTTCAGTGTGTGTCAGTACCACTTGGGGGTCTTAAATGTTGCTGCAAAATTGCAGAAAGGCAGTGGAAGTTGTGAAAGCATCGAGGGGAGGAATTGCGGGGACACAGGAGGCAAAGGAATACTTCGAGCCGTACCTACTCCCGGCGCCTCTACCGTATTATCGCACCCATGAGCACCCCTCCGTATGGTGTGACTTCTGCACAATCCCCTGGCCCCTCCTCACACTCCTTTGACCCCTCCGCGCACCCTTCATCCGATCCTCCGCGCACCCTTCATCCGATCCTCCGCGCACCCTTCATCCGATCCTCCGCGCACCCTTCATGTGGGTGGAGGTATAGTATTCGGAGGGCGAGATGTGCATGAAAACATTAGGAAGGTGAAATGTGACCGAGACAATTAAACCTTATACCCTATCTAGGGCCTTCAGGCATTCGCTGATGTAGATGCTAAGACGGTAGTTGTAGATGACACCAGCAGCATGTGGACAAGGTCTAAGAAGAATGATGAATACATGTGCGAGCTCTATGGAACGAGCCCACCGCCATGCCCACTTCTTTTCGAAACGGATGAGGGTTTGAACACAAAGCTAGTTCAGAGGGATAGCCGCTTGTTGTGTCACAACTCGTCCACCTTTGCGCATCCGCTTGTTGTGTCACAACTCGTCCACCTGTGCGCATCCGCTTGTTGTGTCACAACTCGTCCACCTGTGCGCATCCGCTTGTTGTGTCACAACTCGTCCACCTTTGCGCATCCGCTTGTTGTGTCACAACTCGTCCACCTGTGCGCATCCGCTTGTTGTGTCACAACTCGTCCACCTGTGCACATCCGCTTGTTGTGTCACAACTCGTCCACCTTTGCGCATCCGCTTGTTGTGTCACAACTCGTCCACCTTTGCGCATCCGCTTCGAAGCGCAGCAGGATCGAGGATGGGAGGTCCAATAGGCAAGTAAGTAGAATGCCAAAGGGCCATTTGGACCGTTTGAGGATGAATGAAATAACCGGTGGAAGGGAGGACCAGGTTTGAGCCTCGGGTGGTGTGGGAAATCCGCGGCGCTGACTTCACCATCTCGCCCGTTCATCTGGCAGCGGTGGGCCGTGTGCATGCTGACCGGGGCATCTCCATGCGGTTTCCTCGATTCATTCGCCGCCGAGAGGTGTGAGCTCCTCTAATTAGCCTTTGCTGACTGGCCAGTCTCTGCTTTACTTCGATTGCCCTCCACTTCCCGCAACAGGGCATCACTCCATCAGTGGCTGCATCGCACTGCATCTCGTGCCAGGTGGCTTCATCGAGGTGCGCCACGTGAGAGCCCTGTATGATATGGCGATTGCATCTGAGGTGGCTTGTATCAACTTGCCGTTTCTCCGCAAGGGATAAAGCAGTACAATGGCGTCTCCCGATCCTTCAGCAGAGAGGACTCATCAATGTTTCAGGTGTATGTTGAATGAATATCACCCACCCGTATGGACTACAGATTTGGTGGATGCTAGATAAGCACCCAGAAGTCATGGCAGGAAGTGGCTAGATTGATATTGCACGGAGCGCTGCTGCACAGGATAAGAACCCCGAGGATGCCAGCAGCCCGGATGAAATTGTGCAGATGTTCGAGCAGCAAACTAGAAAATGGGATCCTCAGAGTGCAATCACTTGATGGATTTGTATGTGGTGAAAGGGAGGGAATATACACTACTTCTAAAATATAGCTGCAGGAAGCGTGATGCATAGTAATTGTGCAATGCGCATACAGTTGGTCAGGTATGCAGTAGCCATAGCATTGTGCAAGGGAAGCACATTGTATGAGAAGTTGAAATATGGCAGTCCATCCGCAGCGCCAAATACGATCCCACCTAAGATCCAGGGATGTCTCCGGCGACGTGCTGCGTGTGGCGGACTTCGTGGCGCGTATAGTGTTCGGGAAGTGGGGGCTTCTTGCACACTTGACGGGTAGCAGTAAATGCATCGTATATTTTCAAGTCCGTCGCGATTCGGATAAAGTTGCACTTGATTCCTGTTCAGCACACTTTTGCTACCGTCTGGTATTGCACACACACACACACTGGCTCACACCATCTTGTATATGGCTTCCAGCAGACAGCTGGATGCCCACTGTCCTGTGGAGAATATTAACACCTACATATTCTCCGTGGATAGCGCAAGCGTAGCAACAAGCATTGCTACCGACGTAGGTTTACCCCAGTGCCTCGGCGTCGCCACAAGCACCTCAAAGTGGGATAGCTTCGTAAGGTTATACTTGCGCAGTATGCACGCGTGGTTGCATTCAAAGTCAGGGGACCAGTAAATGTGTGGCAGCGTGGCCGACAGAAAGCCGTTGTGAAATTATTCGCGCTCACTAGCGCTGCGGTACATGCCAAACGCGACCAAGTAATGAAGTATAGCGATTCCACGTAGAATCCACCTCTGCTGCGCATCTGCGATTGCCTGCGGGATGGCACTTCGCGCAGTAGGTGCTCGTTCAGTTTTAATGCGGGGCCCGAAGGCGCAGATTGGCCTCGCAAGCGCCGCAGTGGAGGACTCCGGTGATGCTCGCGGCAAGTCCATGAGCGGTGGCAGAGGTAGTCACGCCCGGTTAGGTTTCCCATTCGTTCGCCTGGCACGATATCCCCATTCTTTGGGCGTGGCGCATGCACATTGTACTGATATACCCCGGAATGGTATATCTGAACAAAATTGGCATACGCGATTGACAGAACTTGATTGTTAAATATAAGTTAAACTGTTGAGACTCAGAGGTTATCGGACTGAAACCTAAACCCGAACCGAACTGCAAGTGACACTGACATCAGTAGTGACACACGTGCTAGAGCAGACTAGGGAGTAGCCAGGGCCTGCACCGGATCTCCCGGTCAGGGCTGCCGGCATATTCCAGTACACCACCTCTGCACTAGTAGAGTGGTGTCAGGACAGGGTCAGCAGATCCACAGATTGTTAATTTATCTAAGGGGAAAGAACACAGCAACTTCTGACTGCGTCATTCTGATACTATACTAGGCAGGCTACATCTCAAAGCAGGAAGCTGTGAAGGCTAACTAAATCCCGAAACCAGAGCAGCCGCAAATTCCAAATGCCTTTATACCGAAGCAAACCCCTAAAAGTAAATCATGCGTAGAGGAAAATGAGCTGCGCCAGAAAACCCATCATCAGATGTTTGGAGACGTGGGCGAGGATAGATCTCTGCTCCGCGTCGATGTCAATCCACTTCCTCCATGGAACGGAGGGGGCGGGTGGGGGGTTCTTGGGAGCGTATTGGGGGTATGTATATGACAACGTTGACATCGCTTAATGTGTTAAGTGTGAGTAAACTTAATTTTCGAGTAACATGCTTAAGTGTGGGCTTACGTATGGTGACCTTATTTTGGCGTCTTTTTTCATATCGACGCTAAATGGGGCGGGCGGCCAAATCGTCGCCGCCCCGATAAGAATCCCCATGGGGTGGAGCGGGCTGCGATTTCCCGGAAGTTGCAGAAAATATTTTCCAGCTTCTGGGTCTTCTTTTGCAAGATCATCATGCGTCGCTTGACGAAGTCTGCGACCCTCTTCTCTACCTTCAGGCACTTTGCCACGTCGTTGGTCAGGTGTTTGACGTTGTGCCCTTGCCACAGGTCCGAAGGAGGTAGGGGGGGAAAATACACCCCCCGCAGCGGAAAGCCGTGTACTTTCTGTGCAGCAAGTGTGATTCACCTGCGCATTTTTGCCCGCAGCATCCACGCAATCCCTGTTCTGACCGCCTCAAAGAGGCGTACAAGCTGTGCCAGCGTAAGCTGGTACAGCACCTTCGCTTCTCCCGGTGATCGTCGAAGTCTTCGTACTATATAATTAGCCCACCTGTCACCAGTCTGCTGCTCGATCTTCTCGATAATAAGCCTCCCCCGTCGCCGGCGGCGGAGTGTCGAGTAAACATTGTCAAGGGCACCAGAAATAGTAGCCCCCGGGAAGACGGCCTTCAGCTTGCTGCGGCCGTAGTCCCGAGAAATCACCTTCCACGGCGTAGAGTCAGCGTAGCCAGGGGTAAAATTGATAGACTTCGCCGCGGAGGGGTTGCCCTTCAACGTCTTCAGCCATCGGTAGAGACTCGTGTCCTTTTCGCACTCGGTAGTGGCGGTAGGGAACGAGCGTCCATTATGGCTGACTGAGGTCTAACGGGCCACATCGGTGTTGTGCCAGCGTGTGCCTTCTGCCCGGTGTCATCCGGCGAGATCTGAGTGCTCGGCCGGTGGGGGAACGTTGACTGGGCGTGCGTTATGCTGCCGTGTTCAGGGAGTGGTCCCAGTGCTGTGTCGTGCGGATCAAGAACTTCTCCGCCTCATCGTACTCGATCTTCCTGGGGAAGTAGTCCACGGGAACGCAGACGTAGTTGTAGATCATGTAGTGTCGTAGCCAGGCGTATAGCTTCTTGCCACCCTTGCGGGTGGTGTCCCGAGTCACCATCAGGTGGTCCCGTGCTCGGCTGGTGACTGCGTTCCAGCTGCTCTTGCCCACGTACGAGAGGCTCGTCCATGGCGAGATCAAGACGTAGTTCCCGTAAGAGTCGTTGCCCTCGCTCGTACCAGTCGACCAACTCCTTCTCGGACAGGTAGGCATTCCCAGTATGGTAGATAGCGGATCACCCACCACCTTGGCTTGGTGGAGACCCGTCGCAGAAACGTGAGGCCCATAAATTTCCAGAGTGCGAAACAGGTTATCTCACAGTCATCGTCGGCCCAGTCCACTTAACACACCAGAAGGGCGTCTCCATAGCATCTCTCAGCGTCGAGATAAGTTCCAGAAGGCGTGCCGCTATCTCCCGTCGTGGCCCGAACTGCTAGAAGGAGTGCAGGTCCAGCTTACCCGCATTGTGAGCGTCGACGGCCGTCTTCACTGTGTCGGTGCGGGTCAGCCCCCCGTGTTTTTTTCGTGTCGTCCCATCCTGCGGGGCGGATACGCACCGCGAGCAGGACATCCACGAGTCGGTTGAGACCAGGAGCATTTTTAAACTTGGCATCCGCCTCAGCACGTTTGATCGAGAGGGCAGCCGTGTTGTCCTCCTAGCTGCTGCTGCTGTCCGAACTGCTCGACTGCTTGTTCTTGGTAGATCTGCGGCTGCTGGCGACTGGCTGGGACGCTGCGAGCTGCTGGATTCGGACGGGGGTAGTAAACTGAACCTGGGCGGGATGCGAGGGCGAGTGGAGTGGAGGGGTTGAGGGATTGCTGTTGCTGAAGCCGTGGTTGCTGCTGCTGAGGGGTCACTTGAGTGGACTGAAGGGTCTGGGGGAGTGGGAGCTGGTAGATCGCGTCAAGCTTGGCGCGGGTGTCGCGGAGTTCTCTGCGTAGAGCTTTGCATTTGCTGCGTTGGCGCTCTCTGCATTTCTGGGTACGCTCCTCGGGGTGGTTTCTGGGTCGGAATCAGAGCTGGTGCTGCTGGAGCTGGATGAGAGAGATATTTTCGAGCGTTTCTTTTATTTTCTTCTTCTTGTCCTTGGACTTCTCCTTGCTTGCCTTTGCGAGAGAGGAGTTCCCGCTCTTTCGCCAGAAGCTGACGTTTGGATTCCAGTTTGCGGTTGGCTGGCACCCATAGCTTCCATTTGCGTGGTTGCCAGCTCGTCGCGGAGCCGGTCCATTCTGTTGGGACCGTTGTACTGTCTGCATGGTTGCTGAAAGGGTTGATTCTGTTGGGAAAATTGAAGAGAGGGCGGGTATGGGGGTGGAGACGGCTGGTAGGGGTGCGAGGAATTCTGCTGAGGGTCAAAGTGTTGCATCGACTGGGGCTGAAACTGGCCTTGCGCATGCGGAGGGAGAGACATCACAGCAGGCCCCAATCCGCTGGTTCCCACTGAAGGCTTTCCTGACCGAAAAAGATTGCGTTGGCACGCGGCCAGCAGGCTGCGCCGTCAGGGTGATCCTGAACTGAAAATTCCGTAAAGTTCTTCCAGGTAATTCTGACGCGGGCGAGGCGGCAGCAGTGATCGCAGCGTTGAGGCATAAATCAGGGAAAGGCAACTAGGTCAAAAAAATCCCAGTAGACGTTGTAGAGGCAAAAATTGTTCTGCAGGGTCCAGACGTGGTACGCGTGAAAAAGGCAAGCAAGGCCGTCCTCCTGGTCAAGTGTCTGGTGCAGGGACAACGCGTTCTGTATAAATCGTGAGCGTACAATAGCTCGACGGTTGCAGAAATCGCGGCGGGGGTTAGGCATAAACGGGCAGGTGGAGAGTGGAAGTTGTAAGGGAGGGGAATTGGGTCGTGGAGGTGGAGGGGGGGGCGTAAAATCGGAAGAGGGTTCCCTTTTAAGAATTAGCAGCGCCCGCTCTTGTCAGTACACGGAACCGCGCAGACTGTCTTGATCAAGCAGCGCGTATGTTCCGGAGAGTACAGTGAAAAATATATTTTAAATAATCATACAACAACTGTGAACTTTATGCAGTTCAACGTACACAGAAAATTATGTGAGTGCCACAGTAATTGAATTCGAGTAAACAATACTGGACACATATACAGTCTGTTTGGCAGTCCCAGACCGGTTTCATTCCCTGCCGGGGAATAACTCGTCAGTGGGTTTGGTTCAAATTGAGGCACCGGAGCCACTAAGTTCTAAAAGAACATACAAGTCAAGCAGTGACAGGTGATGACAGCGACGCCACCGCGCATCACCCCCGACTCCCTCCCCCCATGCGTATCGTCATACGCCCCGCCTCTCCCCATACGCGGCATCGACCAATTGATGCTACGACAACGGTGGGCGGTTCACGATCAATTATGCATCGTACACGATATTATGCCAGTAATGCATCCATGTGTGCGTTGTGCGGTTGTGCGCATGCATACATCGACGCGCGTGGATGTGTCGCATGCGCACATTCTAAGTAACGGATGAATAATTATGCAGCATTCACGATGCGCGCGGCTGTGTGCATGGATGTCCGGCGTATCGTCGCGCATGCATCGGTCGGGCGCATGCGCGCATTAACAATAGCGAATGGCCATCCCCGCGCATCCCCGCGCGCGACGGTCCGCATGCATAATTGTATCGAGGCACATGCTGGGCGCGCGCGTGATGAAGGAGGCGCGCCGTCGCGATGCGCGCATATATTTATGTAATTATAATTGACAATTGCAAATTGTGTGATGCACAGGATCACCAACTATAGGAGTTGGGAAATCGACAATTGTGTGATGAACAGGACCACAAAGTCAAGGAGTTGGGGAATTGTAATTGTATTTTTAATTGCAGTTGTAGTTGTAATTATAATTGTATGATGAACAGGACCATCAACTCAAGGAGTCGGGGAATTGTAATTGACAATTGTAATCTACAATTGTGTGATGAATAGGACCACCGACTCCTGTTGTCTGTTGGGGAGTTGGGGAATATAATATGCGAAAATGGACAACCTATTTTATATTCACATCGACCAATATAAAAGTGCCGCCCACGTTCGCAAATATCTGCGCCCAACGAATAACAGCGCGCCCTCGTGTGCAAGTATTTTCGACATCATCGGTCCGGATTCGATACGTTTAATCATTTATTGGTCTATTCTGATCCTTTGCGTATCGTTGTACAAGGTTACCGTTATACAAAATTGTGCGCCAAAACTATTGGGGACCTACACTGCTGAGTCTCGGAGATTTAAGCACAAATGAACTTAGGAAGACATCCTTCCTCATCACCCATCCCCCACAGTACTAAGCTTGTACTGTTTGCACCATTTAACCTCCACGCATCATAAAATGTCAACATTGGGACCCGCATGGTCGACGAATCTGCTCTGCCCGGGGCAGCAAGACTGCGGCACGTGTTGCTACGCATGGATGTGCCCCTTTTGTGCGGTTGCGCAGGCAAAGGCGAATTTGGACGGTCGCGAGTGTGAATTTTGCGACTGTTTGTGTGTAGCGCCAGTAATGCAAATGCGGCGCCACACGCGTATGAAGTACAACATGGATTTCGACCATTCACCGGGCCCTCTCTCTTGTGGCGCCTGCTCTGGAACACAGTGTGAGGATGTCTGGTGAAGCCCTAAGAATTCCTACCCATAATACGTAGAACCCACCCACCTCCTTTCATTTTCAACAGCGTCCGTCGTCCTTAAATCTGACGGGACATTTCTATTAAACCGTGCCTGCTGCGTGTCGGTATCGTTCTGTGAATGCTATTGTGATGGGTTTGGAAAACGCTCGAAACGCCTTGCACGAGGTAGCTCGAGCCTGCGATGTGTCCAACCGGGTGACATATTACTACTGCAATTTTTATTATTGGCGTGTAACGCTGTAACCGAACACGCTGACTCCAGACGAGTCCAGCTCTCAGGATTGGGAGCGATATTGTGAGGATAGAAAACCTCTACGAACTGGTGTGCATGATTGCAATAATACGTTTTGCGGTCATCGCAGCGTATATCATATAATCGTTACCACGCCGGTATATTGCATGATATATATAGTATTCACTCTGGCTTACCACCACGCATTGTGCGATATGTGCCAAGCAACAGAGGCATCCGATTGTCAAATCAGACCGTGATAATCACGACGCGTGTCCCGGCGTGACGGGGCAAACAAGGCTACACACGAAGCGATTCACAGCGTGAAACACACATACTGCAGGTATGAGCGAAGGTCGCCGCATACACAGACCATATTAGCATGCACCACGTGATTATCTCTACACGTATAGTAATGCATGCTGCGTTATGAACACATGGTTGCATGTAGGCAACGTGTCGATACCGCGTACCCTTGGATTATATCGTCTCGAAGCCGAACTTGTGCGTGGTCGTTAGGAACGGATCGTTCGCCGCACGTGCGTATGTATATACTATACTTGCAATATGCTAGCAATAGTCGCACTGACCACTAACAAACACTTCGTGACTTCGTGTATGGTTGGTGTATTATATCCGTGTCGTCCTGAGCTGAGCTTTGGATGCAGCTTGCTCGTTTACACACGCGGATGATACTGGGTTGTATGCATTGATGGAAGAATATATAGCCCATACGCCATGGCTGTACACGTCGTATCGAATATTGCAAACGTTTCGTACGACGTGCCGTTGTTAAGCCTCCTGTCTTGTCTTATATATAATTACCGACTTTATTACAGGATTTCGGATCTTCCGGATGCAATGCATGTAGATAATCAACCCGGTATCTTCGCAACACGTTGTTGCAATACACCATCACGTACTCATCCTAGAGTAGCGTGTCATACAGTTCATGACCAAGGGTTACAATCATATCATGCATGTATCATCTCAACCGTCGTGTGCCATCACGTATCAGGACTGCCACCGTATGCTACAGTGACACCATTCGTTATTGATGGAACTTTATTAGGTAATCGTACTGGAAGTATTCAGTCTCTTCCTAAATCTCTGAAAACGTTTATTACGCTTCCACCGCCTAAGGCGCAATAGCCGAAGGTGTTGATTGCATGATATCACTGCTTAATAACATTGCTGCTGAAATCTTGTTTCACCGTATTTTCGTTGTGTACATTGTAGTGCGTATTTTTCTCAGTGCCATACTCTGATCGCGTCCGTGAATCGCTATTGTAGCCTTGCATGCCCAGCTACGGCGTCGAGAAAAGTATCGCGCGCGTGTGTATGGCGTGTTAGTCATATTATGCATGCAAGTCGCGGTCCATGTGTGCTATTGGATGCCTGTGTTGATTGGTACATACATGCACATGCTTTGTCGTAATCATCAGAGTGTATTTCAGATATGATTGTAATGTTCGTATATACCGCTCGTAAGGTTGTTAAGGTAAAATCGACCGGTATTACCGGTAACCGTAATACCAGTAGATTACTGCGTATTACCACGGCCGATCTTATTTTACCACAGTGACTTACTATTGGTAAAATTTGCGGCATTTCGCCAATTCAACGGCATTGTCCTACCGTCGATCCAATACGATGATACTGACGCGAGACCTTGCAGTCCTTTAAAGCCAAGAGATAATTGCAGTCGAGTCACTCACTCAGTTTGTTGTCCGCGCGAGAACTCAACAACTCACGTGTAAGCTGCAAATCCATTGCCTCCCAATTTTGCCGCCCCGCAACACACGATAATGCTTTCTACTATCATCACGAACTTATCTTTGTCTGACTATTACAGTGTGCCGCCTGAAGGTGAATGAAGAGGTGGTTGTAGGCATTGGGGCATACCTTTGCAAATGTGAGGGATAAAGTGGATACGATGATTTTTATTGTATTTAGGCACTGAAGGTCTTAAAGTGAATATAGGGAGACAGTTACACATGTAAAGCTACTGTCCTACTCAACATATAAATGATGTATTGGCACAATATGACATAAGAGGTAGCAATGTACTGTAATGCAATAGTTTGCTCGCTGCAATTCCGGTTTTTTGAATGTGCAACAAGTACTAGGTTGAGGGGTGTGTGGCGCTGTTTGCTTGCCCAAGCTTCTCATTTTGTTCAGAATGTGTACCACACGCATATTCTTCACAGTGAAATTTTGCTTGTGGCGGCCTGATGTGTTGGTGCATTTTGCTCGGGGAGTATGTGTCAGGCTATCATTTGTTCCTTGCGTCAACCAGTGCCTCATGTGTTCCACTCTCGTTGAGATCAAGCAGCGCTCGTCAGGGAGCCCTCCGGCGTGGGGAATGGGAGGCTCTGCTTCGCCGTATGCGGGGCCATTCCAGACTAGCCTCTTCGGCTGCTGTACAGACCCTATGATGTGTATTTATGGTATGTTCTGCCCGTGCTGCCTTGCGGGTTCCACGACTGCACAACTCCAAGGACGCGAGGCTGACTGTTGCGATGCACTTTTGCCCTACGATATTTACCAGACACGCAAGTCTATCAAAGCCAAGTACGGTATGCCGCAGGAATCATGCAACGACTGCTTGATGCTTATGTTTTGCGGATTATGCATGTTTTTTCAGAACTATTATGAGGTAGTGGATCGTGAATCCAAGGCATCTTACTTACCCCCCGGAGCCTCAGCTCCCTACACAGCTAACCCTATGGGGACAGCCATTCCTATGTCAGCGCCAATAGCACAGCCGCCAGTCAATCAGACAATGAAAAGCGTGTAAGGTCTTTCACTGAGATTTGAAGTCAAGTAAAGTCTTCACCTTCCTCTGATATCGTACATGCACTGTGCCACCTGTCGATTGCGAACTGAGAAATAAACGGCCGTTATAGGTCAATAATGGCAAGCGATAGTAGATAATTTGCAATAAGTAAATTCCGAAGCAACGAGCTGTGAGGACAACAACTGAACGGCTTAAGAGTGTTATATCATTATAATCTCCGATAGTGGTAAAATCTGTGCATGTTCGGCCCATTTTTGTTACGATATCTCGGTATGTGTTTGACGGGGGAGGACGAAAAATGCACGCACGCATGTTGAATATCAAATTTATCATTTGTGGTGTGCTAAACCAGTCGCGGTTGGTTCAGTATCTTGACTCACAAAACCGGCTGGCAGAATTTGAGCAAAATACCAAATAAACTATGCCTGTTTTTTTAAATGTTTTCCATTTTGGGCCATATTTCCTCTTGGCACTTTGTATTATGGAAACCCAATTATTCCTGAACCGACATGCAAGCAAGGGTGCACACAAGCAACAATCGTCACTGTAAGCAACGAGCAGGAATGAGATGCTTGCTAGTTTCATTAGAAATTAAATTTAGTATAGTAAGCCTTGTTCCTTACATTTAGTGTAGTAGGTATTATTTCTCTCTTCAGCTACCAGCGCCTCTCTGCCGAGCTGTTCACCTATCTGAGCTTCTAAGCTCTTTGGCTAGCTCTTCTCCCACTGAGCTCTAGCGTATCTCTGGCGAGCTCTTCTTTCACCGGTCTCCCTACTCCCGAGCCAGCACTGTCTGGCCGATTGTCTCTCTAGTCTCTAAATACACTCTGGTTTACTCCAAAGCACTGGCATGCACCAATCAACAGAGGTATTCGATACTAAACACAGACCGCGACTTGGCAGACCTAGAGCAGAAGCTTCCTTGGCAGCAGCCTCTCACCTGACCCTTCCCATAAATAAAACCAACATACTCAGCAAGGGATGGGGGGGGGAGGAGGGTTTTCACAAACTCTGAGAGCAGAAAGCTGGGCTTTCGGGGTTCGGAAGTATGAAAACTGACTCTCCTTTGGGCGTTCACAATTGTAAACATATCGCGGACGGTGTTACCCCGTGACACCCCGATCGGGGCGCCACCTGTAGTGTGTCGTATCCCCGATCGGACCCTCTCCCGGGCGACACAAGTCGCGCCAGCTCAATTTCTCTGTTCGAAATACCCAAAATTATCTCAAGTGATAATTGTGAATATTTGATGTGCCCATATGCCCATTAAATATTGCAGGACCCCAATCAGGACTTTTAAGGTTTAACAAAATGGCGCATTTTCATGATTTTCCGAGTTTCGCACGACTTTGCTATGCCGTAAATGGACGGAGGTTATCGGGTCATCTCATCGGGTCTCTGCACAATTTCCGTAGCCTCCCAAACACATTTTGAAAGGTGCGGACCCAGCCAAAAGCCGTATGGTGTGCAAACGCTGACAATTTACCATTATAACACTCAGCATATCTGAGTCATGGAAGAGGTCATAATTGTTAATACACATGCTGAGCTGTTATGATTGCACTCACGTGGGTGTGCATACAGTATGCCACAAGTATACACACATAGTACATATCTGGATATACAGGCTGAGCTATTATGGCATTTGCGCACGTGTGTGTGTTTGTGCAAATGGCGAGTATTATAGTTATGTTTGATAATACACTCTGGCTTATTACCGAGCGACTGGCATGCGTCAATAAATATTATATTTGTCAATGTACAGGCTGAACGGTTCCCGCGGTCACGTCAATGTATATTTTTATGGCAAATAGTATATCAATGAATACATAGCTTGATATCTTATTTGAGATCTACTTGTAGTCACACATGTGCGCATAGTTTATGGCAAATAGTATATATGTGAGTACACACGCTGATGTGTTATTATTGCAACAACGAGGGTGTGCAAGCGGCAAATCGTATAGTTGCTGCTGATGCACACTCAGACCGGCTACTCGGGGCCTCTGGCTGGGTTTCAGAACGTCCCACTTTCGGAATAGATTCCGAAAGGTTTCGAATATCTACGTTTGTTGTAAAGAATGACTCGGATTCGAGTTTTCTGTGTACGATATATCAAAGTAAAGGTCTCAATAAGGCCTAATTAGGAATGAATTCCGGAACCCGATTTCACTTATTTCGGAAATAAATATAAATTTCTCTTGGTTACAGAAGCTTCTGGTTTTGGAAGCAAACGTGACAGAAATGCCGCAGACCCGGGGTTCGAAACCGGTTCCGAAAGTGGGACCTTCCGAAACCTAATCAGAGGTCCCGAGTATAGTGCAATGGCAGTCATGTGTGTGCATGTGCTTCTATCTCTTTGGCAACATATCAACCTCATGTCGAAACGGAGGCCAGACAGCTCCATTCTCACAATAAAACAATGGACGCACCGGTCAGAGGTATAATTTGCTAAAACGTTCACATTAATATATCGATGATCAGAATAAAGAAGCAGGCGGCTGTACGGTGAAGTACTTTTCCTACAACTCATTCTTATCTTATATCTTATATACTCCCTTGTTTTGGTACTCGACTATTCGTCGCGCAGCACTTATGCACCCATGTCACGTGCGCCTACCGAAGAGATGGCATCTCATGTTTTATGTAACAACGGCTCCGGCCCAGAGTAGGGCCGGGGAAGTTAATTTACTCATACGCCCGAAGGGCGTGGTTTTTTCTTTTTCTTTATGTAACAACGGCAGCTCTCGTTTTGCAAACTATTCTGTTTGACATGGCAATGGCCGCGTTTGTCCTGGTAGACCGTAAGTCTTCTCACACTTGCACCAGGGCTCTTCATGAATACTTTGATTAGATTTGATTAGTTTTAAAATGCTTAAATCATAATTTGATTAGTACGGCGAAGGTCCGAATCATGACTTGACTAGTACCGCGATCGTCCAACTCATGACTTGATTAGTACGGGGTTGGTCCAAATCATGACTTGATTTTTAGGAAATAAGGCCTAATCAAATCAAAAATCATGATTACTAGTGTGATTAGTACCCATATTTCGAATTTTCGATTACAATCAATCAATCAATCAATCAATCAATCAAAATCCGAGGGGCATTTTACACTCAATATGCGGTGAACGTTTTAAGTTCAATTCACATTGCATTCATTTCCCGCGATAGGCCGTGCGCAAGCACGTGGGAGGCTTTTCATCTCCGGAATATTTCTCATCTCCACTATCACATTCGCGTGACGCGTGACTCCGGAGTATTTCTCATCTCCGGAATATTTATCATCTGATCGTGATCTAGGGGTTTCTTCAACACCGGAAACTGTTGGACGTCAAGTGTTTGCTGCTTCGATGAGAGCTCTTTCTTCCGTCGGCCCATATTGTCGGTATGATGTCTGCTGAATGAACGAACCAGTAGTGTTGCCGGAAGCTGAAAAACAGCTTTGCGGGGGAGTGAAAATTGTGGGCTGTCGAACAGACCTGACGCAACGAATAGATGGCTAGAACTGGAACTGCGTCAGTCCGTCGGGCGAGATCGGTCGGGTGGCGCGGGAAAATCGTGCATAGTAATCACGTTTCGAATCAAGTCATGATTTATAGGCTCGCGACGAAATCATGACTTGATTCATAGGAAAGGGTCCAAATCATGACTTGATTAGTACGGTAGGGGTCCAAATCATGGCTTGATTAATAGGAAATAAGGCCTAATCAAATCAAAAATCATGATTACTAATCCTATTCATGAAGAGCCCTGACTTGCACCCCTACTAAAGACTATTGTTCATGGCCCCATCCAAGAAGAGAAGACTTTTCAGCAACATGCTTACATGCCATCATATATATGGTACAGCATCACACTCAGACTAACCACCATCGGCGATACAAAACCATCCATCAGCACTGCCGACACCCAAGTGATGATTGTGCGCAACTCACCAGCCTCCCCTAGTGATACCCGTCCCCCAAAAGATTCCTCATGTCCTGCACTGCATAAATAGAGTGATGCTTTGTGGTCTAGGCTTCAAATGCCGGCCTTTACATGGGAATATGATACGCAGACAGTTCAGGCAATAAAGCATATACCTCGAGGATGCCATCATCAGGCGATACAGCACATAGCTGGAGGATGACATTATCAGGCAATAAAGCATATACCTCGAGACTGACATCATCAGGCGATACAGCACATAGCTGGATGATGACACCATCAAGCAATAAATCATATACCTCGAGACTGACATCATCAGGCGATAAAGCACATAGCTGGAGGATGACATCATCAGGCGATAAAGCACATAGCTGGAGGATGACATCATCAGGCACCAAAGCACATAGCTGGAGGATGCCGTCATCAGGCACTAAAGCACATAGCTGGAGGATGACATCATCAGGCACTAAAGCACATAGCTGGAGGATGATGCCATCAGGCACTAAAGCACATAGCTGGAGGATGGCGCCATCAAGAAGGGATTCACCGAGAAGGTGTTTGTCCCATACGCTAAAGTGGATCAATAACCAGAATGATGTAGTGATCAGCCCGAGCACAAACGCGAACAACAGCAAATCCTCCGGCTGCAACGGTGCTGCAACGATACCCCGGATCACGTCATCCATCAGCCAACCCGATGACGAGGCGTGAAAACATGGTGTTGCAACGATACCCCGGACCACGTCATCCGTCAGCCAACCCGATGACGAGGTGTGAAAACATGGTGTTGCAACGATACCCCGGACCACGTCATCCGTCAGCCAACCTGATGACGAGACGTGAAAACATGGTGTTGCAACGATACCCCGGACCACGTCATCCGTCAGCCAACCTGATGACGAGGCGTGAAAACATGGTGTTGCAACGATACCCCGGACCACGTCATCCGTCAGCCAACCTGATGACGAGACGTGAAAACATGGTGTTGCAACGATACCCCGGACCACGTCATCCGTCAGCCAACCTGATGACGAGGCGTGAAAACATGGTGTTGCAACGATACCCCGGACCACGTCATCCGTCAGCCAACCTGATGACGAGGCGTGAAATCATGGTGTTGCATGAGGCGCCCTGCTCACATCTCCTTTGAACACTGAGCATTAACCTCCTCCCTGACTCCTCTTGCTCCCTCCCTGTCATGCCAGCCCTCGATCGATGGCCGCCACTGGCGCTTGCGAGGATGAAGGCAGATCGTGCGGCCAGATATGGCTTCTCAAAGGGCCCTCTGATTGCTCTGCTCCAATGGACACGTTTCCAGCGCACTTCGTCCTATCCTTGCATCTGCGTGTACGTTTAGGCCTTGTCTAGTATCTCCACCTCCACCTCCATTTTCATCACGAATGCATGGGCCCCCGCCCTGCATCTGTACCATCACGACTGCTATTCCTCCCGTACCTTCTTTTCCAACCCGACATTTGCGCGGCAGAGGAGGCGCACACCTGCGGGGGTCCAGTGGGGGGGTTGCTGCTTGATGTTCAGAATCGAGTGGTCGGAGGCGGCCTTCACACTCCGCACCGCCTCCTTCGCCTCCAGCTCTTGGAACACCGACCACGGGCTCCTACCGCGCAGCTGCGTCTCGCGCCAGAAGTGCCACCGGGTCCCCAGCGCCATGGCCAGCCACCGGCATCGCTCCAACACTGCGGCCAGCGCTCCACATATTGCACATACGCCGCGTCCAGCCGCATAGGACAGCGCTGCCGTGGCTCGGCTCGCGCAGGGGAGGCGCGGGGCGGCGAGCATGGGGAGGTCCCGCAGGAGGGGCGGGATGATGCTGCACACCACGAGCGCAGTCATGGTCGCGCGCCACCACTCTCCACCGGACTTCACCTGGAACTCTTCATGGCAGGTATCGTGGGAGCCGCACAAGTGGCTGCTGTACAGCTCCTCGCACGAGCCGGCGCCCATGCACGACTGTCCGCGCCTCCCCTCCCAGTGAGCTCCCGGAGATCCTATCACAGACGGCCGATGCTTGCCCGTGTCATCCAGCAGCGGCGCAGTGCAGCGGCAGGTGAAGGGTCTGCTGAGGATCCCGCATGCTGATGGAACCATCGGGCACCGGGCCTCCGACCCTTCAGCTGCACCGTTTACTGCCCGGAGGGTTCACGGATAGTGAAAATGCCGAGCAGGAACAAAATGCAGCAACACCTTTCCATTCCTACTCCCGACATCCCACATCACCGGGAGCGGAGAAATGCTTGGCTCCCTCGCGTATGCCTATGACATGCAAGCCGGGCGTTCAAAAGCAGAGAGCCGCGTGCGGACACTCCAGGAGCCCTCGCGCTTGAGCGCCTCGGCGATGTGATCCTCTCCCCAAGCTGTAGAGTGCATAGGGTGGTGCGGCGGCACGAAGGCAGCAGCCCACCTGGAAAGGAAGGCTGTAGTCGGTCGGCAGCGTGTCACATCCCAGGAGGGTGCGACTCTCCGTGCACAACGCTGCGCCACGGTAGTAGTTGACTGTAGCGATGGCGGCGAGCATTGCGACCCAGCTGCCAAACAGTGCTGCCACCTGGCGAGCTGCTTGGTGCGGGCCAGCATCTGGGCGCACATGCAGCAGGGCGGCCCAGGGATGGCGGCGCAGCGCAGCCCCCAATAGCACTCTGGAACGCACGCCGAGGAAGCGCTCTCCCGCGGGCCTGCTGGCACGCATGCCCTGCGGGCAGCCCCCAACGCGCGCAATCAGGGCCTCCGTTGTTGACAGCTGGATAGCAATCTTGTGGCGCCCCTGTCAGTCGGCACTCGTCCTGCAGACGCGCACCGAGGCATCCACCATTTAGGCAGACGCCAGTCATTTGCCAGCCAAAACCTAGGATCCCTACGTCCCTGCACAGCGGCCACCTCAGTATTCTTGGGGCACCACGGCCCCCCTAAAAACATCACTCATCACTCTACATGTCATCAAATCTGAGATCGGCCCAAAGTAGCGCCAACCTGCTGCAGTGCATCAGCCATACGCTGTCTCCCACGCGCCGCTTTCCACATGGATGCCACGTGTTCGGAGTCCACAAGCGCTCTACAATCCGTTTCTGTCTTTGCGTCAGCCTTCGTGTGCGTCTCCGCACCCACAGTTGTGTTGGCCTTGTCACTCACCTCGCTCACATAGCTGAACGCGCCTCCCCGCTCCTCCCTCTCCACACCCCCAATCACACCTCCTCTCTTTCTATTGGCTCCACTCTCCAAACCGCGAGCGCAGTTATCGCAAGACGGGCCGCACGTGCATCGCCTCACCCAATCACCTGTCTCCGCCATGCAGCAGCTTGTCAGGGGCATCCGCTCGATGCATTCCTCCCTCGCAACCGCAGCGTGCCCTCTTGCCACATCAGCGTGCCCTCTTGCCCACTTCCCCGCCGACCCGACTGGCATCCCTGGACGCGTGTACAGCACCGCAAGGATTGGCCGGCACACCTGCGCGCCCGCTGCACGATCCGCGTGCAGTGGCGGTGGTAGTCGTCGCAGCTGCTACTGGGGGTAACCAAGCAACAGGCGCACGGCAGCCGTAAGCACTTGGCAGCCCCGCACATGGTTGCCCACACGTTCTGCACTTCTGGGCTCAGGTCGAATAGGTCCTCGTTGCCCACCTAGTCCCCGCCCCGCCCCCTCTAGGTGAATCGCTTCATCGCACAAGCCCTACAAACTCGAGCCCCTGAGGTGGCTGCCCTCCACTTCACCATGCGCCCCTACAGCCTCGTGCCCCTGAGGTGGCTGCCCTCCGCGTCACCATGCGCCCCTACAACCTCGCGCCCCTGAGGTGGCTGCCCTCCACGTCACCATGCGCCCCTACAACCTCGCGCCGCTGAGGTGGCTGCCCTCCACGTCACCATGCGCCCCTACAACCTCGCGCCGCTGAGGTGGCTGCCCTCCACTTCACCATGCGCCCCTACAACCTCGCGCCGCTGAGGTGGCTGCCCTCCACGTCACCATGCGCCCCTACAGCTTCGTTCGCGCCCCTGAGGTGGCTGCCCTCCACGTCACCATGCGCCCCTACAGCCTCGAGCAGTCCCTCAGCTGGTGGCCCGCATCATTTCATGGCAGCCAGAAACCCGATAGTTCACACGCCATCAATTGCTGCCACCCCTTAAGTGCCCCCCTGTGAACACCCCCATTAGGCGCCCAGCCCCATGAATAATTTCATATCGGGTAAATATCCCTTCCAGCGGGCCATGGGCTGCGCTAGATGCTTCATGCCATGGCAGGGCAGCATCTCTCAGGGCCCGCACCCTGAGCTGCTGGATGGTCTGCCGAGACTTGATACCCATGATTGCTGGATGGAGCCTCTTCCTTACGCATCATGGTAACCAGCTTCGCCTCCAAATGTGCCGCCACACCGTACACGGTATCCGCGAGCATTCGGCCGGGCGCAAGCCTGCCTATCGCATCCATCAAGTAGTTGAGGTTCCACGTGGCAAAATCATCAAGATCACCTGCCTGCCAGCACTTCGGCCAGGCCAGCAAGCTCAGCATCAACCCTAGATAGTCGAGGAAGTCCATGTTCTTGTTCATGTCCCATCGCTCAATGTTGCCTATGTCGAGCTGCTTCCTCACAAACTCTAGGGCTGCACACAAGGGTCACAGGTGGGGGGAAATAAGGCAAAACTGAGAGAGACTATATATAGATTTGATGGTGCCTCTCATATCATCTGTCCTGGCCACTCACCACACGTTGCTATCGGCACGCCATGCTACTCGCAGCACACTGCCACCAACACCGCACCGGAGCTCTCCGCCATATCTCTGATTGACACATCGCTGACCAACCTGGCCCGCCCCACTGCTCACCGCCACACTGCTTGCCCCCTCCCCGGCCTGCCACAGCGCTCACTTACATCACGGCTCGCCTCACTGCTCACCGCCAAACAAACTGCTTGCCCCCTCCCCGGCCTGCCACAGCGCTCACTTACATCACGGCTCACCCCACTGCTCACCGCCACGTGGCTCACAGCCGTTCCAGCCCGCCCCAAACCTCAAAGCTCACTGCGTGCGGAGAGCGCACCACCAAGACCTAGTTGATTTAGAAAAGCCGGCGTGAGGGTGGTATGACAGAACCAGAAAACAGTGAACATGGTCCCCGCAGAGGCAGCATCATCTAACGGTCATAAGTGTGCATGAACATGGTCCCCGCAGAGGCAGCATCATCTAACGGTCATAAGCGTGCATGAACATGGTCCCGCGAGGCATCATCTTACGGTCATAAGTGTGCATGAACATGGTCCCCGCAGAGGCGCATCATCTAACGGTCGATAAGTGTGCATGAACATGGTCCCCGCGGCAGAGCATCATCTAACAGTCATAAGCGTGCACGAACATGGTCCCCGCGGAGCGGCATCATCTAACGGTCATAAGTGTGCATGAACATGGTCCCCGCAGAGGCAGCATCATCTAACGGTCGATAAGTGTGCATGAACATGGTCCCCGCGAGGCAGCATCACCTAACGGTCATAAGTGTGCATGGACATGGTCCCCGCGAGCGACATCATCTAACGGTCATAAGCGTGCATGAACATGGCCCCCGCAGCGGCAGCATCATCTAACGGTCATAAGTGTGCATGAACATGGTCCCCGCGGAGGCAGCATCATCTTACGGTCATAAGTGTGCATGAACATGGTCCCCGCAGAGGCAGCATCATCTAACGGTCATAAGTGTGCATGAACATGGTCCCGGCAGCACCGGTACAACTTTGTTGATCATTAGACTGCGATGACGCTGCGGGGACCATTTCCAATATTGCCCGGCTCTGTCATATCAATGCTGAGTGGAGAGTGGACTGACGACACGGCACTGGATCGACTGGGGCTGCGAGCACGGGCGCTGCCGAAGCGCGGTCGAGGGAGTGCACCCACAGGAAGGCGCCGCACGAGGCCGCAGGCTTTGCACACACGTGGCGGCGCGAAGTGGAGCGGGGGACGCACTGACGAGGCGGTGCTGGATTAAGAAGGCGAGCACGAGGGTGGTGCCGAGGACGTCGCTAAATGGCTGAGGCTTCGGGCCGCCCCCCTCAGTGACGTCGTCCCCTGAGGGGGGCTTCTTGGGCGTCTGCCGGGGCCGCATGCTCTCGATCGCGGCCTTCCAACGCGGCAGCTTCGACCCGTGGAAGGGCAGCGCGTCCTGCACCATGCACTGCGGGAGCCGGAGCGCCTCCAGCAGCCCGTGCGTGTTGTGGCGCGTCTCCTGCAGGTTGCGCCACAGCCACGCCATGCGCGCAAAGGCTCAGATGCGGATGGAGAGTCTCCGGCACACCGGCATTGCGCGCTTCCCGGCCCTCCTCCAAGACTCCGCTCCAGCGCCGCGCCCTCCAGGCCCCGCATCCTGCCACGCGGGTTTTACCCTCCTCGGTCCTCGCTTCATCCACGGCGGCAGTGCGCTGCGTGGCAGTCAGGAACCCCGCGACACGGCGCGCACACGCCTTGTCGCGCTGGAATTTCTCCTTGCTCGGCTCGGGTCTCGCGCGCCAACCCCGCTCCGCCGTGGCCCAGGGCGGCGCCCAGATCGCAGCCAGCAAATGGAGGATCTTCCCCTTTTCCTCCGGCTGCAGGCGGTAGCGGAGCACCAAGTTCTGCCACCTGAAATCGGACGGGCATCCAACCAAAGTGCCCTCATGCCCTGCCTATGGATGCCTGCAGCTGCCCCCTGATTCGGGGAGTCGAATGAACGCGTCAGCCCACAGCGAGATCTGTGATTGACCGTTCCATCTGTGCAATTTATTTTGGAAAGATGACACATACGGAATATTGTTTGGAATAACGCTTCCCTCGCCCGATGCGCTTGTTCGCTTGCAAGCGAGTGCGCGGATGAGGGAAGAAACCCTAGCGGAAACGTGAACGCGTTTGACATCCGCGTTTCCGTTAGACGTGACAGTGCATCGTCAGATGCTTAGAATCGGTTTCTTATGTGAATATGATATGCGCGATATGCATATGCTGCTGTGCAGTGTGCGTCTCTGCTGGGCGTGAGATGGCTGGCTCGATTCGCGCCCATTACCCCCTCTCACAATGACCGTCCGGCATCCTGATTCCTGGACGGATCTCGCGCACGCAAAAAACATGCGGTTCCTAAGACACGTAAGATATGATATGCAAAGTTTATTGTGTTCAGTATACTAGAACACGCTAGTATACCCAACACAAAAGCAGCTGAAAAGTGAAGATTACGGGTTCACGGTCCAGGGGTTAACCAGGGAGGTGAGAGCGATAGAGTGCAGGCAGATTCTGTTTCCGGTCTTCCAGACGCGAGACCATGACCCCGTCGCATAGACGGTCTGCCCGAGGCTTAGGGCAGACCGCGGACATGGAGGGGCAGACCACCGAGGTGGATGCTAGATTGTGCTGACTCTGCGGAGGACCATTTCCAGTGTTTTCCGGTTCTGTCATACCACATACTATCCCGATTTGCCAAGAATGTGCCATATCATAATATGCCAAGAGTCCAAGTCCGAGCTCTAAAATGTCCGCAGAAAACCACCCCTCACTGAAAGCCTGGGGAGCCGACGTGAAGCGGCGCACCTGTTGCGGGGTGCTGTCGGAGGCGCTTTGCTGCGCTCCGGTCGATGCGCGGACGGCTCTGCAATCCGGTCGAAGCGCCGCTGGCCCGGAAACATCTGTGTGCTGTAAGCGATGCGCGGCATCGCCGGTAGATTACGGAAGCGGGTAATCGTGGGCGTCTTGGGGTCCGAAATGGCGATGCGGGGGTCGGCCGCGGTTTCATTCTCTGAATCAAAGTTGAGTAGCAGCACCGGGGCGCCGCTTTGGGAACTGCGCGCGCGCCGCACGGCTGGCCACGGATCCTCCTCGAGCCCCAGCCGTGCGGCCCGGTGGCCTTTGGCGGCTTCTTATTCGTCCGCTTCTTCTGAACCTGCCTTGCCCTGCTCTGCCCCCCCTTTGGGCTCCTCGCGGGTGAGCACAGCCGTCTGTGCACTGCGCCCTCGTGCGAGGCTGCCTACCCAGAGCGGCCCTGGACCGCCTTCTCGCTTGCCTGCTCTGGCCTCCTGCCCGCCACCAGGGTCCCCGTGCCCCTTCGACCCATGTGGGGTCTGCCTCAACCGCCCTGCTGTCCCCCGCTTTGTCTCATTCACATTCCCCACCTCCTCCCGCTCCTCCAGCACTGCCCTCGCCATTGACGTGGCACCTTCCCCGCAGCGCATCTCAACTCACGACCCTCCGCCACTGGACCTGCGCTCAACAAGCTGGCAGACTCAACAAACTCATCGTCGCCCTCCTCCACTTCCATCGCCGCCATCGAAGCAGTGCGTGGCACGAATGCGAGCATTGATAGCTGGGGAGACGCATCTTCTTCCCCTTCCTCGACCCGGAGGCTTGGAGCAGGAGCGGTGTTGGAAGCAATCTCGATGGTGGTCACCTCGTCAGAGAAGTCCAGCAGCGGATCCAGCCCTACAAACCGCTGCTACAACCCCCCTCCCACGGTGGGTTTGATGCGCAGACGCCACGCTCCAAGCCGCGTTCGCGCAGAAGCAGACAGGAACCTGACGCAGCTTCTTGCTACAGATCACAGCAGCCGGCCTCGCGCCTAGCAGCACACCGGGGATAGGGGAGATTCGGGCGGTGAGGCGCACATGCATGTGTTGCCCCAGTAGTTTGCTGGACTGTCTGCGCGTGTCGGCGAGGTTCGCCTGTACAGGATGCGTGGCATGCGCATGCGGCACGATCAACCTCCAGGTGAAGGCCCGTGAACGAGGCTCGGTCGAGGCGAGTCGGTGGCGGCCAACGTGCGGGTCGAAGAGTAGTGCGAGAACCCGCCAGCGGGCACGGTGTTGCAGCACGGCTACTTGCATCACGGCCACAATGCCGAGGGCGACGGTGAGGGCTGCAAGGTGCACCAGGAGCCAAGATTTCAAGATATCCTCGGGTGGAGGGGGCGGCAAGGGAGGGGAAGGGGGTAAGGGGGGAGTGGGAGGTAAGGGGGAGGGAAGGGGAGGTGGGGGCAATGGAGAAGGGGAGGCGGAGGGGAGGGTTAGGAGGTGGCGGGGGAGGAGGGGCGGGACCGGAGGAGGGGAGGAGGTGGGAGTGGAGCGGAGGAGGGGGGGCGTCAGGGGATGGTGGGAGTGGGAGTGGCGGTGGTGGAGGGGGTGAAGGCGGGGGAGCCACTGTGACAATAACAGTAACCGAAAAAGCGTTGTGAATCTCCTGCATCCACGTGGCATAAGCATCAAGATCAGTAACCCACTCGATGTCAGCGTTGCCATCGAAGCTTCCGGTAAAACAGTGCCAATAGCCGTTGGTAGGGCGGGTGAATCGATGCAACAATGGAAAATGTGGACTCACAGAGCGTAAAGCCAAAACCATGTCAATATCTAACACATACCAAAACTGCGCCTAAAAAATGGACAGTGTAACCAAAAAACAATTCAACTTCATACTGAACGACTCCCCACCGCTCTGCTGCATCCCCACGACAACCGAAGGGGATGGGCTGACACAAGTGGACCGTTGGCATGCCTACTAAATGCCCTCAACAGCCCTCGCCACACGTGCAGCCAGAAGGGTGAATCAGAGAATATGATATGAGTTGTATCAGTTACCAAGTAGTCGGCAGTGCCGGGGGTCCCAAGGTAAGCGGTGGAGTCGAGCTGTGTTGTTCCAATCTCGAAACCGCACAAGTCGGACGTGGAGCGAGAAAGCTTCGAGGTCGGTAAACTGCCATCGGAGAGAGGCGGCCCTGTTCGAGGTGAATGAGGTGATGGCGCGCAGCTGAATGCGGTACTCGCTTTGCGCGAGCAGCATACTCGCCAAGGGACTCTTCTCCGGGATAGTTGGCCCCCGGACACAGGTGTACTCAGGAAACCCTGCTGGCAGCTCCCAAGCACCCACATGTGGCAAACCCTCAAGCATCACGCGCCGGCCCATTGGCTAGAGCGCCGCCACCTGGACATCGAAGCAGCCGCAACACGCGGGACAAAGCGGCCGAGTGCTTCATCAGTATTGCATGTGGCGCATACATCTGTTAAACCGCAGGCAGCCACAAATACCCTCATTATGCCCGATGATGAGAAGCACAGGGCGGTGCTGTCATGTCACCTTGGTATGCCTGGAGCGAGAAGAAGCTTCTTAGGCTGATTAGGGCGGCATCGTCTGACATCTCAACTGAAGCGTGCAACGTAGGGGGTGGAGAAGGTGGAGGGTGTGGTGGGGGAGGGTGGTGGCGAGAAGGTGGGGGGAGAAGGTATTGGTGGCAACGGCGGTGGAGGAGGTGGAGGAGTAGGCAAAGGGGAGGAGGGGAGGCGGTGGAGGTGGGGGCGGAGGAGGTGGGCTAGGGGAAGGCGGGTTAGGGAGAGGTGGAGGAAATTTAGGAGGTGAAAATGGGGAGGAGGGGGCGGAGACGGGGGCGGGACGGTGGCGGAGAGGGAGGTGGAGGTGGACTCGGCGGGGGGTATGGGGGGAGCGGTGGGAGTGGTGGTGGAGGCCAACTTGTGGAGACGTAAACGTCAACAACCTTTTTTGACCACACGGTTTGGCCCTCAACGCTTTGCTGCATATGACGCCGACGATGGGGCGCCTCAATGCTGGACTGCCGCAACCGGCGACCAAAGCCAAGCCACGGTGGGGGCGGCAAGGAGGGCGCTTGAGGTGATGGACGTTGTGGACGTTGTGGAGGTGGAACTGGTGACAGCGGCGTGAATGGTGAAGGGGGTGTTGGCGGTGGTGAAGGCAAAAGTGGTGGTACAGGCGGTTGAGGCGGCCACTGGTAATTATAAGAGATAAAAGTGAACAAATACCTGCATTAGAAAGAGCAGCCTCAGCAATGCTATTCTACACCTGCTCTTCACTCACCACGCAAGGGGCTGGATGACTGGATGACGGATGAGGTATAGTCACATCCCATGGCTCTGGTTGCCACGGATAAATTCCAAAACTTAACACAATGGCTGAACGAAGAATGGTTTTACACACGTTTCCATGCCTTATCATCTTGGTGTATCGGATGAAGAAAGGAATCTAAACACTCCTGTTCTGTATGTAGGAGATGGTAAAACACACCGGTTTGACACACAAGCTGCTGGAGGTGTACGTGTGTGCCAGGCTAAGGAGTCCCGCACATACATCGCACATAAATCGGGGACAGGTAGGATGCTTGTGGCAATCCAGTTAGAGGTGCACTGTTCCGTCCAAATCACTCCTCCCTGGGTCCTCATCTAGGTTCTGGGTTCTGGGTTCTAGGTTCTGGGTTCTAGGTTCTGGGTGCACGCGCCAACAATTTGGCTGAACACTTTCCTGTCCAAAATTTCCTATTTGTGGCATCCACTCGCGTGGAGAGGGAGGGAGGGAGGAGGAGGGAGGAGGAGGGAGGGGAGGAAGGGGAGGAGGGGAGGGGAGGGAGTTTGCTAGCCCAAGCCCGGCAGTGTGAAGGTCACCAAGACTTGGACCGGCATTGCTCTGAGGCCACCTCTATAGATAGGCGAGATTGAGCAGACCAACACCCTGCGGGGTTCCCCAAGCCGGTGGTGCGGTCCCCACACAAACTAGCTGCGTTTGACAATTATAACACGCAACACGATTGGTAGAAGACTTTGAGGAAGATTAGTGCAACCGAAGAGTCATTGAATCGCGCCTGACCATCCTCAGTGAGCACTTGGCAGATGCGCAACACACTGGAGAGAACACCAGGATCGGAGCGACGAAAGCTTTGTGCAGCTCTGTCACAAAGGGGCAGAGCTCACCTCGACGGTGGTGCTACCAAGGCCAAATCCGCACACAAGTTGAGTTAAATTAAGTGGCGGCTCGAGGATGACTGTGAAGTTGTTCGTACCGGGCGGCACCTGGGTGGATGACAGCAACGATCTAGTACAATGAGAAAATCCTATCAAGCGCAATTCAGAGCGAGATCAAAGGCATCGCACAGCATGGATGTCTTCCGCGCGCCAACACTGGCCACTCAGCAAGAATGACCACCCTTTAAGTAGGAACACTTCAACCCTAAAACCTGTAAAACACCTTTGCTAAATCCATCCGTCCGAATGCATAAAAAGGTCCGTTTGCATCATCCCGAACAAGACAAATCTGATAAAGCAAAAAGGCAGTCATCAAGGGAAACAGCGCGTGGCCAGCCTGCCAGCGCCCTCTCGAGTGTCGCCTCGCTGCACGGCCGCCAGCCTGCCAGCGCGCCCTCTCGAGTGTCGCCTCGCTGCAGGGCCGCCTGCCTGCCAGCGCGCCCTCTCGAGTGTCGCCTCGCTGCACGGCCGCCTGCCTGCCAGCGCACCCTCTCGAGTGTCGCCTCGTTGCACGGCCGCCTGCCAGCCAGCGCGGAGCGCGCCCTCTCGAGTGTCGCCTCGCTGCACGGCCGCCTGTCTCCCCACACAATTCAATGCTTCCTTTCCATCGCCTTCACGTCACCTGACTAGTTTCGAAGCGTAAGTGATGGATACTCTGGTTTGTGAGCTTCGCCTTCATGTCTTCCGTTATTTGCCCTGTGGCTGAATCGTCTGAGGTGCCGAGGAGCATCCATCCAAGGGTGACACATGTTTGGTTGGGATCCCCTTGGAAATCGATGCAAGTCTTTTTTTCTTCATTCCCGTCATTGAGAATGGGAGGAGGTGGCGGTGGTTGGGGGAGGGGGAGGGGTGGAGGGTAAGAGGCGGGAGGGGAGGGGGAGAAGGTGGAGTAGGAGGGGGGTGGGGGTGGGGGCGGAGGGGAGGCGGTGGGGGAAGGAGGGGGAGGAGGGGGGGGAGGGGGGATGGAGGAGGGGAGGGGGAGGGGGGAGGACATGGGGTTGGTGGTGGAGGACACGGAGGCGGCGGGAATGGAGGTGGTAATGGACTCGGGGTGGAGGGGATGGTGGGTTGGGAGGTAGAGGGGGTAAAGGAGGACTGCATGCCATCTCCATGCCAACCGGTGCCATCAATACTTGTGACAGGAAGATTGCATTTACTAGCTGCATTGAATATTGCAATGGTATAATTGAAGATAACACAAAAGTTTAGGAAGTCAAAGATGGCGGATGTGAATAATTCCTTGTTAATGTGGGTCAGGGCCATCTACCACATAAAAATGAGACAACATACGTAAAAATAAAACAAAGAATAACTTGCGGCAAGTGTGTCTGGGGCACAACATCTACCAAATCCAACATCCATAAATATCACCGCAGACTTCTGTCCATATGTACTTCCACATCCTTGCCTAGCCATGTATTCTGACATCCTCACCTTATTCTGACGTCCTCACCTCGCCATATATTCTGACAGCTTACCCATGCACTTTCACATCTGAACCTATGCACTCTGATATCCTGATGTATGCACTCTATCATTGTCACCTGTGCACTCTGATATCCTGATGTACAGTATGCACTCTATCATTGTCACCTGTGCACTCTGATATCCTGATGTATGCACTCTATCATTGTCACATGTGCACTCTGATATCCTGATGTATGCACTCTATCATTGTCACCTGTGAACTCTGATATCCTGATGTATAATTTCATACTGGAGCTTGAAGCAGTCATCAGTGTGTTCAATAAGTTCATATTAGACCTTGAAGCAGTCATCAGTGTGTTCAATAAGTTCATATTAGACCTTGAAGCAATCATCAGTGTGGTTGGGCTGCATTTGAGTGGACACAGTACCTTGGCGGAAGAGGAGGAAGAGGGGGTGATCGTGGTCCTGGGGGTGGAGGGGATGGTGAAGGCGGGCTTGGAGAAGGTGGAGGGCTTGGAGGAGGTGCCAGGATGAAGGAGGGGATGGTTGGGGAGGGGAAGTGGGGGGCTCGGGAAGGGGGGCGGTGGGATTGGGGGGGAAGGTGGAGGAGGTGGAGGTGGCGGAGGGGGAGGAGGTGCAAAATAGACAGTTACGTACGTGTCTATAACCAGAGCTATATGAGTATTGTCATAATAAGTGATGGTTGTGAGGTGATTGACACCAATGACATCAAATCCACACATATACGATGTGGAGAACTCATCGAAACTGAAATATTTGAACGAGAGCCCCATAGTTCCATTCACGGAGGAGACTTCGATTCTATCCACGTGCGCGTCACCTCTAGCTTCTTGTTGGAAACAGCACAGCAGCCACGGGGAGAACGCTCCCGGCGAGATAGAACGAACTCAATAATTGATAACATACGGGAATAAATATTCTGACTGACACAAGCAGAGTCACCGAAGATGACATACCGGAAATGACACGTGACAGTACGAACATGTCACAGTGCCAATTCCAGCACACCACCTCATCTGAGGTGAATCTACAGCTTGTGAAAGTCACCACCCTAGCTACTAGAGTTTACATCTAATGAGAATGGTCAAGTCTTGTAGCTAGAAAGATCACAAGGTTAAAGGATTTAACAGAGGATGCCGAATAAAATACTGCTAGGTGCTCATCTCATGTTGGAAAGACTTCCGGGCTAAATCTCTGCCGGCTAGTGGTCAGCAGCAATCCAAGATGCCGCCTGTCTGCTCACGGAAGTAGATGAATCACGGAAGAAAATTGCCTGTCGGTTTAGCTGTTTAGTTGTGCGCGGCCAGTTGGGAGGAATTGCACATCTCTATAAGAGGGCTCGCGGAAATGAAACAACAGCTGCCCGCTAGTGGTCAACATCCCGAAAAGAAACACCATAATACGAACGCGTCAGCTAGTGGTCGAAACATGAGAAAGGAATGCTCTGCCTGTCCGTTTAGAAAATTAATAAGACCCAGAAGAATAACCACCGTAAGATTCACTGCTAGCACCACCAGACCCAGAGTCGTGGTGGTCTCCAGAATCGTAATCGGAGGGGTCAGCATCGTCCTCGTAAGCACCACCAGAGTCGTGCTCCTCGTGACCGTCGGAAGAATAGGGGTAGAACTCGTCGTTGTCATCGTTAACCGGATCAACGTGCTCTGAAGAGAGCGAAGCATGTCCAGTCGAAATAAATGTTTGCGGGAAAAAATCAGCTGCTGCAACGTCCAAAACACCGCCATGAGACTCCCCTTGGGAACCTGTGCCCAAGGCAGGAGCCTGTGCCAACTGTGAAGGGCAAAATTGCGGAGAGGCCAAGTGGCCATCAAACTCCTCACAATCGTCGTCAGACTCATCGTAATACCCGGGAGGGTACTCCGATTCGTCCTCGCTCTCACCACTCTCAAACACTGCGTGAATGTCCGGCTGCTCAGATGTGCCGATGGAACCAGAAGCAGAATCAACGGAATGAAAGAAATGACGCTCTACACGAACAGGAGGAGCCTGTCGTGTGAGCCTGCGCGTACTGGAGGAGCCAGTCGCGGGTCTTGTGGTCGTAATTTGCGAAGAAACCGTTCGGGTGTCCAAAATCGCGGATCCGTTGCCCGCGCCCTTCTCACAGAAAGTTACGGCCGGAATCAAAGAAGGATCGGACGCAGCACCACCAACTGCTGCGTCCCCTGAAACAACGAGACTCAAAATAATCGGCTCGAAAGATGCTGGAGGCTGCGGTAAAATCCGAGAAGCATTACGAAAATGAGCTAGCGCTCTAGCTTGGGCATGGCACAAGGAAATCAACTGAGCGCGTTTAAGAAACTCCACTTTGCCCAACCTCTCATCGCAAGAAAACAAAAGAGCTAGAAGCTCCTCATCGGGCAAAACATCTGCGAGAGCCATCGCGGAAGAAAGGATCCGTAAAAGAAAGCGAACGCGCGAAATAAATGCCGAAACCACTCTGCCGTAATTTCCCGTAACTGCCGGACGTCCAAGCTAAAGCGAAAATCAGATTCCGTAGGCCGCGACAAAGATGGCCGAGCTCAAAATAAAGATAGAGCGAATACGAAATAAACTTTACGCTAAAAATCACGATACGCAAGCGTAAAGTGGGACCAAAACCTGTTGGAAACAGCACAGCAGCCACGGGGAGAACGCTCCCGGCGAGATAGAACGAACTCAATAATTGATAACATACGGGAATAAATATTCTGACTGACACAAGCAGAGTCACCGAAGATGACATACCGGAAATGACACGTGACAGTACGAACATGTCACAGTGCCAATTCCAGCACTTCTTGGGGTCCAAGCACACATGTTGCTGCAGCAGTTCCTTGGAAGTACACAGTGGTATAGTAGGAACCTGAATACAAATAAAGAGTGGGCGGAGGTGGGGACGGGGGGAGGGAGGAGGTGATGGAGGAGGAGAGAGGGTGGAGGTGGGGAAGGAGGTGGAGGTGGAGATGGGGGAGGGGGGAGGCGGTGAGGGCGGCAAGGGGGTGGATGGTGGGGTGGGGGGGTGGGTGGGGGAGGTGGTGGAGGGGTGGGGGGGGGCGGAGGTTGGGTGGTGGGGGTGGTGGTGGGGTGGGGAGGTGGTGGGGGTGGGAGGTGGTGGGGTGGGGAGGGGTGGAGGTGGTGGGGGTGGGGGTGGGGTGGAGGGCGGGGTGGCGGGTGGTGAGGGCGGTGGTGGCGGCGAGGAGGAGGTGGAGGGAAAGGGGGGTGGTGGAGATGGCGGGGGCGGTGGAGATGGGGGGAGGGGAAGGTGGGGAGGGGGAGGGAGGGTGGAGGTGGGGATTGGGGGGCGGTGGTGACGGGGGGGGATGGAGATGGTGGGGGCGGTGGAGATGGGGGAGGGGGAAGGTGGGGGAGGGTAAGGGTGGTGGAGGTGGGGAGGGGGGCGGTGGTGACGGGGGGTTGGAGATGGCGGGGGCGGTGGAGATGGAGGGGGTAATGGGGGCGGAGGCTTTGGAGAGGGCAGGGGCGAGGGCGGTGGCGGTGGATAAGGGAGTGAGGGTGGGGGTGAGGGTGGAGGTGGGGATGGTGGGGATGGTGGGGGTGAGGGTGGGCACGCTCCAGAACCGAAGGTCATTGCCATTGTTCTTGAACAGCCACAGTCTGATGTTACATGTACGTCAAACAAGAAATGCTGTGGTACTTGTAATACATAGTTGCCACTATTACAAGTTATGCCCGACACTTCAAAATAATACCACGAGGTTGTCCTGATTGCTCTTGACTGTCCACGGCATTCGTCACCAAATTGTCTCGGATCTGTAGAAGAGGTGTGGCATGTGCCCTCGCACTGAAAACCCACAAGCACAAGCGAGCGCCTCAACTCTTAGCGGCAACGACTATGCACAAAGCAAGCAAGCAAGCTCTCTCTTGGAGAGAATGCAAGTGGAGGTGGGTGGGTCTCTCATGTCAAGTGAAATGTAGCCAAGGCGGTTACATACGCTGTCAAACCAATCCTTGCCGAGCTGAGCACGGCCCCAGACGCTACACTATCTAGTGCAACACTGTGAATCGCGCATGCCACAATACCCTGGAGTGCCACAACGTGCACCGCGCACACTACGATACCCTGGAGTGCCACAACGTGCACCGCGCACGCTACAACATCCATCCAGTGCCACAATCAGTACACGTTGAGCATCTCCCTTGCTACAATATCCAATGCCATATTGAGCACGGCCCACACTACAATATCCAAAGCCACCCTGAGCACGGCCCACACTACGACATCAAGGCCGTACTTCTAAAGGAGCGCCGCTCACACCAGCACATACAATGCCACTTTGAGCACCGCCCCCGAGGGGCCGCTACAATAGCCAATGATGCCACACTACTAAGCACAACCCACGCTGCTATATCCAGTGCTAGACTGAGCAGGAACCCACAATACAATATACCCTAGCAGTGCCGCACCGTGCACGCCCCGCACTACCATATCCCAGAGTACTAGCTACACAAAGCACCGCCCGCGCTGCAATACCCCGGATTTCCACACTGAGAATGCCCCGCGCTACGATATCCTATAATAAATTCCGGTATCACACAGAGCACTTCGAACCCTAACATATTCATGAGAAACCCGAAATAAACTAGCTATATGAGGGGGGGAAAGAAGGCGGTACGACAGCTGCCATAAGGCAGCAGCTGAAGGACAATGGCTGCGGATAATATTACCAGAGTAGGGCTGGCGGCTTGCGCCGCCAAGTTATTACGAAGGGAAGATTGTCCGGAGAGGGGCGCGTGTCGCAGTGACATCATCATAACGTGTGACACCGCGACCGCAACTACGATGCTTCAGGTGTGAGTGACACAAGAAGTCACATACTACTAGATACTACTATAGGGTACCCAATATTGTACTCTACGTGACACTACCTGACTACGAAGTGGTCACTAAGGATGAAGCACTACCCATTCAATGGAAGGGTACACTACGGTATGCATGCTAGAAAATACGTCTAGGGCACTACCGATTTACGTGCTAAAAGCACACTTAGCGAATTACCTCTAAGGCACTACCAAGTAAAGTGCTTCTAAGCACTACCTACAAAAGAGATCACAACGAGTCATCGAAGAATGTTGAAAATGTTGATTGTCGTTCTTAAAGATAATTTCAGGTCCCTCGAAGATCATCACACGCCATGGAGACGTGGAGAAGGGTCAAAACTGAAAACTGGCCTTGGCAGATCGCGCGAAGTTATTTGGCTGTAAAATGTCAACGATGCACACACTAAACACGTCGAATTTTCTTGAAATTGAGGCCGTTGAGGAACAGCTTTTGAGGGGTTAGGCTGTTCAGGTTGGTGTCGAGTAATCCCAACTTCCAGAGGGGTAGAGAGGAGAGAAGGGTCGACGAACGCGATGGGGCTGTAAATCTGGCCAGAAAATCTGCCAAATGGCTGATTAGTAAAGATTGACGTAAAGGTCAAAGTTCTCGAAGTAAAGATGCCCGGTCGACGGGTTGCTACTTCCCAGAAGTTCATTGTCCAACATAAAAATACGGCTGCCTCTAAAAACCTCGAAGGTGGCAAAATCGACAGTCGTTGGCGAATTGGGTTGGCACTACCAAATTTCAGGATCTGAAGTAGGGGGGCGATCAGAAATCAGGCAGAGAGCGGACAGCGCGGCTGCATTAAGCGCGAACTCGGAGTTGATGCTGCGTGAGAAGCCAGGGATGCGGCTGAAATGTGAGTGCCAAAAGTGGGGTCACAACTCCCACATTAGGCTAAGAAATTCCGGGGAGACCAAATCCCGAAATAACTGTGACTATTGGGGTCACCACTCCCCAGAAGTCGCTGTAGGAGGTCGCAGCGGCCGAAATAGGCAAGAGAACGCGAGGAGCCATGCCGGCTGTAAAATTAAGCTAGGGAAAAGCGGGAATCCCAAGATCTGCTGATCAGAAATCTGAAACAAACAGAGGAAGCGTAAGCGAGGCCCATAACCTCATGAGAAACCCGAAATAAACTAGCTATATGAGGGGGGGAAAGAAGGCGGTACGACAGCTGCAATAAGGCAGCAGCTGAAGGACAATGGCTGCGGATAATATTACCAGAGTAGGGCTGGCGGCTTGCGCCGCCAAGTTATTACGAAGGGAAGATTGTCTGAGAGGGGCGCGTGTCGCAGTGACATCATCATAACGTGTGACACCGCGACCGCAACTACGATGCTTCAGGTGTGAGTGACACAAGAAGTCACATACTACTAGATACTACTATAGGGTACCCAATATTGTACTCTACGTGACATATCCTGCCACATTGAGCTTGATTCCCCGTATACTCCGCTATATATACAGATATTGACCTGTATATTATCTAGATTCAACAATATCCTGGGCCACGAGGATTCCAGGTTATAATATACAGATCCGTAGGAAATGTGACCCTACTAGGGACGTCGTACCCTGGAAAGAGTTTTAAAGCAGTCTAAGCTCACGTCTGATAAGGAGGACTCACCGATACAGCCAGATATTCCTGATTCCATCTGGGATGATTTTCATGTAGCACTGATAGGATGGGGTGCTCGAGGCGCACGAAGCACCCCACGAATATGGGTGCCATGTTTCCATATATATCACAAGGGAGCTTCCACCGTTGTTCCATTTCCAGCAGACATCAGTGGTATGCGTGAATACGCCTCCTAAGCATTTTGAGAGAAGCACAAGTAGCCACAAACACAGTTTCGACACCATATTCCGAAGCGGCGACCTGGAGACTCCGGAATGATGACTCACACCGTCGAGGACGATGGTTATTACGTTATTTCCTCTGGAAAATCCTGACCGGCCTACGTGAGACAGTTGATTTTCAAAGCTTTAGCTTATTAGCTTTCAGAATTCATGGGCACAGTGACTCTTGCTCGATCGACTCTGCTTATTTAGTTATTTTCGAGCCTGCTTGTTTACTGCACAGCAAAACCCACTCGATCGACTCTGTGTATTACGTTGTTCCCTGATTTGCTTATACGATGTACGTAAGACAGATGGAAATTTCGAGCTGCCAAAAACCCGAACGTCATAGAGATATACGATGATACGAGCGAGAGTCAGAGATCATCAATAATTACGAAATTGACAATTATTATCATAAGTGATAGTCACAGGAATTACATAAACACTAGCTACTACCCGTAGGGTAGAGCTGCACAACTTAAACTGGTCCGTTTATTTTTAAAGTGGCAATTTTCCGAATCCGACAGTCCATGTACGATTCCAGAGATCAAAATACGATGCATTCCTTTGTCGCTCCCCAGGAATCTCTTCGGACCTTCCGACGGTTCCCGATCTAAAAACATTGGACGGCTCAACTTTAGTTGGGCACCCCTACCGTAGGGCCCGCATTCGGTATCGGGTATGAGGGTGTTCGCGTCACGGTTTGGAATAATTAAATATAGATCCCCCCTTTCCATACATATACACTCTCTCTCTCTCATCTCTTTCGCGTTTTGGATTTATACCGGAGCGGAGTAGACACTTGACACTATCGACTATTCTATGTTTAAAATAATTAAAAATTGTCGCACCGAAGGTGCATCTATTCCTCTCGTAATATTCTATCTTGAATCTAACCATCTTTACCGTGACACACGCCTATTGTATAATTGTATCCAGTCGGCTTTTTAAGTATAAATATAGATGGATAAAGCTTTGCAAATTGCAATGGGCCATGGCCATGACATGTACATCGCGATGTCGATGTCGATGACGGCCCAGAACCGCCGAACATGACAGAATCAACAATCATGATTTGCAATTCAGCGATTCGGAAGGTCAGACGCTAGCGCTAACACACATTTATTTCCTCGTGCGGTTGAGACGCAGACGTTGAGACCGTCGAGTGTTGAGACATGATATCGCAACATTCTTTTTGGTTTTCCGTCGCTGAGCGGAAAGGGCAGGCAGCCCTTATTTGACTTGATGGATATGAACTATCTGCGTGATATTGAGAACGCATATGGTTCGTATCTTATTCCCTGGACTGTTAGTAACCCACGGGTACCAACATTCTTCGGATCAAGTAAGCAATTCTCTTGAACCATGGGGGATATAATGAGCGCTCGGGAGTGTGAGTTCGCGCGGGTATGCACGTTTTCAAGAATGTCTTGACACTATGTTTAGTGTAGTGTTCCTCATGCTCCCGTGGTTGCGACAACATCTATGCTTCGTCACATCTCAGAAAACGACCACTGACATATTCATTAGGATACAGTTGGCATGTTGGGACTCGAACCCAATCCGGGATGTATTCAGCTTACATCCCGGACACCATGCATGCCATATTACATGACTATTGAAAACAGCATAAAAAAGTCGCGTGAAATATTTCAAGTTGACTATGCGTGCCAAATATAAAAAAATGTGATGAGAAAAACGAAGGGAGCTCAAGGAGCTCAAGGGCTCGAAGGAAATCATGGCGGTAGAGGATGGTTGGTCGCAAAGGTGAACTGCCACGCGCCACCTACCCCAACGAAAGCGAAACCTGACGAAAGGGTTAGCACGCAATTCAAATACAATAACAAACTTTTACACCCACGTCAGTGGGGAAAACAAGCACAAAGTAAGTAGGAACAAACCAACAAAGAGTGGGGCTGTATGGGCGGGCGCACTGCGGTGAACTGTTTCGGCATACACCATATTTGCAAAATCGAGTCAGTCGCGGAAATTGCCGCAGAAAACGTGCAAAATTGAAAACTTCCATAAGAACATTCATTGCTCACAAATACGGCCGGGACCACTTGTGAAGCAGCCGTACAAACAGCAACGGAGAAACGGGAAAACAGAGAGCTAGGAACCAACGTACCGTAAATTGGAGCTTTGAATCTCACGGGCAACCTGCACAATCTCCGACACGCCCACAAACCGCGCTTTCAGTTTACACATAAACAATGAAAAATAGTGAAAAGTGAACAATAGTGAAAAGTATAAAGCTGGAGTTGCAGGCAGTTCAGGTCTGCGTGCAGTGCAGTAGTGCAGGGTGGGCGCTCCTGGTGAATAATGAATGTAACGTTGGCAAGGCGCGGAACGTATTTGGAACGGGTGCTCGGTCAAACACTCATACCGTCATACGCGGGTCCGCGGCATTCTCGATTCAGGATTAGGTTCCATGAACCTGCTTCATGGATAGTAGGAAAAATTAACGATGAGAGTCCAGGAAATATCCGGATCTGACGCCCGTAACCATCTAAGATTCAATCGGACGATAACCTGATTTTTGGTGGGAATCTAAAACATCATTGGCTCGAATTTTTCGAACCAATACCTGACCTGAATGGAAGATCGGGTATGAAAAAGTTACGAATTTAATGAAGTACTGTGAATATGATTGGTCAGATGAGCAGCGTCTGTGAGCTCCTCGCAAAATCTGGAGTAGGACAGCCGACGTCTGCAGTAGGACAGCCGACACGATGCGGCAGATCGGCATTTCTGAATCGGAAGGCTCAAAAAGAGCATATTACGCGACTTAATAATATAGATTCGAATTGAAAATCAGCAGTTCTGTCACAAAAAGTTACTGGACTAAAGAGACCGGACTGACGTAAGAGAAAAACGCTGAAGTAAACGTGAAGGAAAGGGCCCAACAAAGAAAATACAGATCACCTATCGTATTGGAATGGTAATAAGTAGAGAGAAAAACGGAGATTATTCTTAGTCTCAGATATCAAACATTCGTTCAACGGTGATTCTTCTTTACAAAACCTAGGGTGCTATGGTACTAGAAGCAGTAGTCTTGTCGAATGTCATCCGAGCTCTCTAAACACAACATTTCTCTATGAATCACGATGGAAGAGTTCAGAACTTCTGGAATATTCCATTTATGAACGCCGTGTTCCGAGCACAGGTAGTGAGGTCATCATGTTGTACTGCCTCATGGACGTCAGATGTCGAGGGATGCATTGGCTGATGCGCCTTCACCGAAGTGCTTCAGTATGTGATATATGTGCACAAGTATATGACATGCATTAATTAGCGACATGCGCACTTTTTGTGGCGGCCGTATTTGGCACTGCCAAGGTGTATCGCTGCCAACGACAGCGACGGCAATCTCCTCCTTTCAGAGGGCCGCTTCTTCTCCACGGAAAGATTCCGCGCTGCCTCAGGCCGTTGACTCTTGACCACTCCAGGGCTCAGCGTAGCTTTACCTGGTAGTCTACCCTTCGATTCGCGAAGGTCGACCACGCGATAGCAGTGCACCAAAATGAGCTAGGATCACGCGCTGGATCCTCCCACGTTTCACTTCCTCATTCAGCCCTCGATATGGATTCTGAGCCAAGCGAGGAAGTCGCCGTCAGCCAGAGACAAAGCAAAATGTACTGAGGCGCTGGAGCCACCCACGGTTCACTTCCGCAAGAAGCCCTCGATATGGACCCCGAATCAAGCGAGGAATTCGGCCGGAGACACGGCCAGAGAGAAAGCCTAATGTGGCCGAATCAACCCCCAAAATCGCTTGAGGGCGAGCTTTACTCTGCTCCGTCAGCTCCTGATGACTCCACGCAATCACTCACCCCCGACGCCCAAGGCCACGACGGCGCCGACGCCCAAGGCAACGCCGAACCCACGAAAGTCCTCGCCCCCGAAGCCGTGGTGGACCTTCTGAGGGTCTGCCAGGGCAGCAGCTACAAGCTCAAAGGATTCTCGCAGCCGGACATCCGGTTTCTGGCCAGCTATCTTCCCGCGGTGGAGCTGCAGGTATGTAGCTGGCTACCTGCATCTGATGCAGACATATCCTCCCACATCCGTATGTTGCGTTCCTCACGCCTGTCGTTGCGACCTTGCCACGAACGTCTATGTTACGCGTGTTGCCATATTTGTGTGACACGTTCGCGATGTGAGCACTCGCACATAAACTGCGCACGAGTCTCCTTATCGCCATTTCGCCCTGTCCGCGCTTTTTAACCGTAGTCTCTCGTTACCTCCGTGTCACCCCGCGGCACGTGTTCCGCCACTTCCGTCTGTCATACATCTCACGTCTTTCACCTTTTTTTATTCGACGTGTCTCGTTACAGCCGCGTGCGTGTAGTTCACGATATCTGTGTCACGCGCCTCCCGTGCACTACGGTATGACGCGTTTCGCTGTTCTCGCGCGGAGCGTCAATATTTCGTGTGGCGCGAGCACACTTAGTGTTCGCGCGAGTGGGGGGCGGGGCGCTGTGCCTGTTGTTGGGGACCTGTTAACAGTGCAGCAGTGCGAGCTGCGGGCGCGGTAGGTGAAACTTGCGTAAGTGTCAGTTTCTAATCACACAGATGGTCAGCAAGTTTAATAGGCCCACGTGGCGCATGATGTCGAGCTTGGGGTGAGGAGCAGGACGGGGAAGCCCTGGAGTCGGAGGAGGGGAATAGTGTGTGGATCCTCCTGCGAGGCCGCGCGCAGTGTCGCAGCGAGGGTGCCACGACCAGCATGCTAGAAATCGGAGATTTCTGTGGGGAGGCGACCTTCTTCACCACGGAGAAGAGCGATGCACAGGTGGTGGCTGTGGCGACGCCTGAAACCCCGACAACGATCGTCATCACCCTTACCCACAGCAAGCTCATCGATATCTATGACGTATGCCCCCGTCCTTGCTCTCCGCTGTATCCGGTGACCGCTGATCCCTGCCTACGGTCTCTAGCATAGCTTGCGCACCGATGGAGCCTGAGGACTCCTCGATGGCGATCTGCGCGGGGTGTGCCTTGCGACGGCGCAGCAGCTTCAACTCCGGCGATGCAGCACTCGCGTTTCCTACCCTTTGCAGGACTTGTCTTCGGCTGGGCTGTCAGGCGGTGTATGCTATGCACAAGCCCCACGCCAAACATCAGGCGCTGTGTGGCGCGGCCACGTGGGCGATGCATCAGGCGCTGTGTGGCGCGGCCACGTGGGCAATGCATCAGGTGCTGTGTGTTAGGTGCTGTGTGGCGCGGCCACGTGTGAGATGCATCAGGCGCTGTGTGGGGCGGGTGTGTGACGTGATGTCGGTGTGCCAAATTACCAAAGTGTTCATGCGCCTGGTGTGTTATGCGGCATGTCTGCAGAGAAGGACCTAACCACGAGGTGCTTCATCTGTGAGACTTCATGTTAAGAATATACACAGAGGCTTAATGGTGGAAGGTGTTGGGCTTGGGGCAGGTGAATCACATGCTGGGAAAGCGCTTGCTGTTTCTGCTGGCGAAGGTGGCATGCGAAGGCTGCGAAGTCAGAAAGCAGATGCAGCTCCGCGCGGAGACCTTCTCCCGGGAGTTCGGGGAGTCGCAATACTTGGGGCTGCTGAAGGTGTGCTCGGGAGCCTAACATGCATTATTTCGCAGCAGGCGCCGGCCGGCGGGAGGCGTTGAGTGGAGGGTTTGGGAGTGTGGTGGGCGGCAAGGCGCAAACACAGGTGGAGGGAAGGACTGTAGGCTGCAGGGGGATGAGTGCAGGCCGCAGGATGGGAATTAGGTTTCTGAGGATGAGCTCTCAGGAACGTGGGATGAACGCAGGCGTTGGCAGCGGTTGTCAGCAAGATGTGCTGCGCAGGTGGCGCGACAGGCCGCCTGCTGCTCGCTTCCCTGTTCCCTAATCAGACTTGAGAGGATACAGCCACCCAAAAGGAGGCGGCTGCTGCACGGGCGAGAGAATACTAGAGCGAGCGGTGGAGCAGGCGACGGGATGGGAGGGAGGCGCTTGCGGGTGGAGATCTGGGACGGGCGGGGGTGTAAACGGGTGGGGCGGGGCATGGACCTGTGGGCAGCTCGCTCAGCGCAACAGCATGGCGCTCGGCCCATTGGGCGATGAGGACCTGGAGCACCTCTCCAGCGACATGGAGGTCTGCAAGTTTCCAGCGGAGACTAAGGCGCGCGCTGCTCAAGGCTGCCCTGCCACTTGAGTGTTAGGGGCTGTGAGGGCTTTACTCGACACGCCTCACCAAGGTTGTGTGCGAACGCGCTCGCTGCTGACTGGAGACCTCGCCAACGCAGGTCTTCGTACGCGGGCAGAGAGGGCGCCACATGTTCTTTCTGCTCAAGGGCAAGATGTCCGTGATCTCCCCCAACGGCTTACTTCTGGCCGAGTTCCAGGTCAGCGTGCTGCCTGCAAGCCGCGGCCCTAGGTGCCACACCACCGAGATAGCAGAGCTAAATGGGATGAATACTCCCTGCGTCACCGAGGCGCCGCCTTCTGAATCTTGCCCCCTGACTCCTCACCATCTGCTGCGTCACCGAGGCGCCGCCTTCTGAATCTTGCCCCCTGACTCCTCACCATCTGCTGCGTCACCGAGGCGCCGCCTTCTGAATCTTGCCCCCTGACCCCTTACCATCTGCTGCGTCAGGCGACATGCCACGGCACATGGGCGCAGACAACAATTAATACCATCTGGTGATCGCGGGGGGCGCTGTGGTCTTGTGCCTGGTACTTATGGCTGGTGGTGGTGGGGGCACTGCTGCAGGATGGTGACCTCATCGGGGAACATGTGTTGATGAGGCAGCGGCAGATCGACTGCGGGCGGGCGCTGGATGCAGTGACTACCGCAGACAGTGTCATGGCTGTATGGACCACGCAAGTGGGTCACACGCACATGCCGGATTCCCTAAGTTGCCTTGACCCCTACCCCTAAAACGATTTGCACATTAAACAAGTGCTTTTCAACCTTTGTCCCTGAATGCTGTACGAGTGGTTTCGATGAAGATGCAAGTCCGCGGTTGTTGGATGCGCCTCGATGAGAGAGTTCCAGAACAATGTTTAAATTCAAATTTGGATGATAAGCGGCTTCGCAACTCGAGCAAGCGCTTGAATTTGGATGATACGCGGCTTCGCAACTCGAGCAAGCGCTTGAATTTGTCTGGGTTGGTTTCCACCCAAAGATCAGTTTAGGGGCCACATGCTGGATTGGAGCTAGGGTTACGTTTGAGCAACGTGTGCAAGCTCGGGTTTAGACGCGGATAATGAGCTCAAATTACTTGTTAGGACCACTGGCTAGGGCTGTGAGCACGATTAATGATCTTGAAATGAGCGTAAGCTAGGCGCGTGAGTGAGCGGGTTGTGAGCTACGGCCTTTAGCTAACGTTGAGAGGAGAGGTTGCTCAAATGGTTTGCTATCTAGGGTTATATGAGGTTGTGATCTAGGGTTTTGATGCAGGGTTGGTATGTGACGTTGCGATCTAGGGTTTGATGATATGTGAGGTTATGATCTAGGGTTGTTATGCAGGGTTGATATGTGATGGTGCAAACTCGGGTTGATATGTATGGATGGCATGTGAGGTTGTGATCTAGGGTTGTGATGCAGGATTGATATCACGATATGCAAGGTTGCGAACTATAGGGATGTGATGCAGGGTTGATGTGCATGGTTGCGAATTCAGGGTTGTGATGCAGGGATGATATCCAAGGTTGCGATATAGGTTTGTGATGCAGGGCTGATATGTGAGGTTGCGTTTCAGTGTTATGAAGCCAAAATCAGCCAGGAAAAACAGGGTCTGCGGGGGCTTAAAAAGAACGGTTGCAAGTGGGTTAGATCGCAGGAATTGCCCAAGAGCACTGACGAAAAGAGTCGGGGTGGTGAGGTGCAATAACCAGACGTTGGAGCAGCTCTGCGCCAAACACCCAAGCACTGGGAAGAAGCTGGTCCTGCGGATGGCGGAGACATTCATTAACCGCGCGCACCCAATGCTCAGCCGGAGGAAGGCATCCGCCAGCCGCCGAGACATGTGGACCCTAACAAGGTCTATGTTGCCCATGGTCACCAAGGCACGCCCCATCTCCCCGTTGCCTCATAACCCGCGTGAACTCGCGCGACCCTGGTCCAGCGGGGGGCGTGCTGTCACCCTCCCGCAGAGGCCTTTCAGATACTGGCAATGTTCACCAAGCACAAGCAGACACTGATTCAGGTTTGGTTTGATCAATCCAACGGTGCACACGGCTCGTCACGAGAAGCTCTTGAGTGTACGAAGGTGGGACGAACATTGCGCGATGTGCTTTTGGTGCAGCTGGATCTGAACAACGAAGATTGTGAGGACAACCTATTCTCTGTCGACGAGATTGTGGAGATGATGGAGATTTGCCGCTGCTGCACCCCATGGCAAGTCCACACTGCACCAACATATTTGACTGAAGATTTCAGTTTTGCCAGACGATTTTGAGTACGTGGTGTGAATACTTGAGTAATTCTTCGCCCTTTAGATTCGGACAAATGCAAAATATGGACCAACACAATATTGGGTTCATTGTGTTAGCACACCCTGGATGCTCTCCTCCCTGCTGGCTCAAGCACCCAGGCTTTGACGGCCGAAGGGCCCAGTCTGTGGGCCGCACTGCTGAGCCCCTGATCTTCACACGTGGCGGCGTTACAGCCCTTTCACCACGTGGGGTAAGAAGGCGCGTGCATGCAGCAGAATTCAGCATGTTTGTGTCACAGTATTGCGGGGCCAGTGCCGCCTCCTATCAGCCGCACGATTCTGGAGGTTGTGCAATCCGGCGGATGGGAGCTAGGCGGGCAGCGGTGAATCCCCTGGGCGAGGCAGGTGGTATGGGTTGACTGGGGAGGAGGTGAAGGTGCGGCATCCCCTGGGCGGGGCAGGTGGTATGGGTGGACTGAGGAGGAGGTGAAGGTGCGGCATCCCCTGGGCGAGGCAGGTGGTATGGGTTGACTGGGGAGGAGGTGAAGGTGCGGCATCCCTGGGCGAGGCAGGTGGTATGGGTTGACTGAGGAGGAGGTGAAGGTGTGGCATCCCCTGGGCGAGGCAGGTGGTATGGGTGGACTGGGGAGGAGGTGAAGGTGCGGCATCCCTGGGCGAGGCAGGTGGTATGGGTTGACTGGGGAGGAGGTGAAGGTGCGGCATCCCCTGGGCGAGGCAGGTGGTATGGGTTGACTGGGAGGAGGTGAAGGTGCGGCATCCCCTGGGCGAGGCAGGTGGTATGGGTGGACTGAGGAGGAGGTGAAGGTGCGGCATCTCCTGGGCGAGGCAGGTGGTATGGGTTGACTGGGGAGGAGGTGAAGGTGCTGGCAAAGAGCGTGGAGGTGGAGGGCTACGCAATGGGCGGGTGTATTCTTAACGAGGGGGAGGTAGCGGATGGCATTTACGTGCTGCTCGCGGGAAACGCGGCCATGAAGCTTGAGAATGACCGCGAGACAGTCAGCCAGGGTGCGGCCTCCCCTCCCACCACCCCCACTTGCTGCTGCCCATGGTTCCCAGCTGGCACTGTTAGTCGCGGTCCAATGAAGGGTGACGCGTTGCGACGTTGCGACAGCGGCTAGGGTGACCTGCCGGGCCTGGTGCTGCGGCTCAGGGGAATGGCTCGGTCAGAACGAGATGTTTGAGAGCGGCACTATCCCCAAGGGCACCTGGAAGCACTCCATTGTCAGCCGGAGCCAGGTGCGTGTTCCTTCCGCTAGTGCCCGCGCGGCCCGCCTCATGTGATGCCTGCTGCCGGCGGGCTGACTCTTGCGGCGCGCCAAGGCCCCACACAGCCCCCCAGTGGACGCGTCGCTGGCGGGGAGCTGCGCGTGTGAGAGAGGGCCGCTGCAGCAGAAGCGCAGAGCGGGCCGGGCGGGGAGGACTGTGTGGGGGCATGCGCAGGGCACGCTGGTGGCACGGCTCACGATGCAGGAGCTGGAGAAGATCTTTGGCAGCTTCCCGTCACTTGGCATCAAGGTGGGCATGCTCACGCACCCCACACCTCTCTTGGAAGGTCCTCGGCCTTTGCTGGCGGCAAGAGTCTCCTGAGCCTCTGACTGCGAGTGGGTCCCTGGAGCACAATGAATCGAGGCCAAGGGGCGCCGCTTCGGGCTGGCTGATGGCGACTGTCAAGGACGACGCCCCAAAACACGGGTGGGGGGCGGGGGGTGACGGGGGGGTGCCTCGTGTTTGGCAGATCGTACAGCTGTGCACGGAGCACCTGTTCCGGAAGGCTCGGGGCAGGCACCCAGCGGAGCTGTCGCTGCGCCAGGTGGAGGAGGGCACCTACACGCAGAGGAACATCCTGCACGCTTACCCGGGACCCTTCCAGCGGCTCTTCTCGCTCGCCCACCTCTCCGACGACGAGCTCGACCACGTGGCGTCTCTGTTTCAGTTCACGTCCGTCAAAGCCGGTAGGCGACCCCGGACTCCTCTCGGGACGCTCTCGCCCCGCCCCGCTCTGTCGCACTATGGCGCCCTCGGCTGCTTCTGCCTGGCGCTTCGCGCGCGCGTGCGCCCGCGGCCTGCGTGTGGCCGCCCTGGAAGGAGGGTCCGCTGACTGAGCCAGCCTCGCGGCGACCTCCATTTCAAAGAAGGACTGCGGCCAGAAATTGAGATTGTATTCCGCGGACCCTGTGGCGCGGGTTGGAGGGGGGTTGCAGTTCGGAAGACGTTGGTGGCCGGGGCAATAAATTGAAGGGTAAAGGGGTGGCTGGTGGGTGGTATCCGGGGGGCTGTGCAGGCACGCCGCTGCTGCAGAGCACGGAGGAGCCGACGTACATCGCCATCATCCTGGAGGGTGAGTGCGAGGAGCGCATCGGCAGCGACCGGGTGAAGACCATGCAAAGCACCTGGGTGGAGGCCAGCCACTCCCCGGGGGACGTCCTCTTCCTGGACCTCATACTGCGGGTGTGCATCCTTGCCCTCCCTTCCTGGACCTCGTACTGAGGGTGTGCATCCTTGCCCTCCCTTCCTTGACCTCATACTGAGGGTGTGCATCCTTGCCCCTCCCTTCCTGGACCTCGTACTGAGGGTGTGCATCCTTGCCCTCCCTTCCTGGACCTCATGCTGAGGGTGTGCATCCTTGCCCTCCCTTCCTGGACCTCGTACTGAGGGTGTGCATCCTTGCCCTCCCTTCCTCCGGAGGAGTGCCTCGGGGCTTCTTGTGCTGCCGGGCGGCGTGGAGGGCTAGAGAGAGAGAGAGAGAGAGAGAGAGAGGAAGAGACCATCATATCGGCACAGACATGCGTGCCCACACATACAGTGAGGTGTAGGGGGTCCCGTTCTCCACTAGCGAGCTCCGGAAAATCCGGATAAGTGTCCCGAAGTGTATGCTGGATCCTTAGATCCCCGGTGTGGGTAGGTAGTGTAGCAGATCTTCGGTGGCTATGTGGTGCCAAAGGAATCGGTCCAAGGATAAGCCACACATCACCCCTGTCGCCGAGCTCGGAGCAGGAGGGACCTAATTGGGCCAGGGTGGCACCTAAACTCTGAAACCCTAAAGCCCTAAGCCCATGTAGCCACAGAAGATTGGCTCCACTGTTCCTGGGCCTTCCTCTAAGAGCAAAGTCGAGTCCACACCCACGGTATCAGGTACAGGTGTGCAGTCTGACTTATTGGCCCAGAGTCTCGAGCTCTGCTTCACTCCACATGGTAGGGGGAGGGGTGGTGGTAGGCGAGGGGCTGCGGGAGCACGGGGGGCCTTGCGTGCCATCGAGAGGGAACGGGGGAGTTGGGCTGTGCAGGGCGAGGTGTCCCGGACAACTTTCACCGCCGGGGTGACCGGCAAGGTGGAGGCGGCGGACATGTGCATGGCGGTGCTGTCTGTGGAGGAGCTGGACTCTCTCCACCACCTGGACAATGACGTGGCATGCCGCGTGCTGCAGTGCCTTTGCCGGTTCGTGGTCACGGAGGTGAAGCTGCGGATTGAGAAGCTGTACGGCATCTCCGACGAGAAGTCCGACAGCAACATCAGCTCCTTTCTTGAGCAGAAGCGGGAGCAGAGGCGGAAGAAGGCGCCTCCTGCACGCCTCTCCCTCCTAGCCCCCCCCCACCTAGTGCTTCCCGGTTTTGTCACGGCCTACCGATGGCGCATGGCTGTCATCATGTCATACGATACTTGGAACATAAGTGAAGCGAGCACAGCAAGGGCGGGACTCCTGTAAGGCTCTGGTGCGGATGCGCACGAACAAGGCCGCGATCAAGGCACGCCGGTGAACCCGCTCCCGCTTCAAGGGTCCAGGAAAGAACACTCAATCTAGTGATCGCGAAACCTCGAAAATACTCGGGTCTGCTTCCATACTTGCAGCAGGATCTTCCGCCCCCGCTTCCTTCGCCCCCGCTCCTTCAGCAGCATCCTGCTTTTTGGCCTACGCAGATAGGCGCATGGTGCCCGTTAGATTGTTGGACTCTCTGGCGCATCAGACGGCTGTGGTGTCTCGGTAGGCCGCTGACCAAACCTTGCCGGGGCGGTTTCAAAGGTTCTAGCAAGGAGACGAACGCAGAGACCGCAGCCACCGCAGATGATACCCCCGTGACCGTAGATCATCATTGTGTGATCGAAATACAAGCTGTGGGTGTGTGGTGGCCACACTGTGTGCTGTACTGCACGCGGTGCGCAGGCCGCGCTCTACTCAGCGACGAGGCTCTGGCGGAATGAGGCCACCTGCGCACGAGTGCTCTGAGAAAAGAGTGAGCGACAAACGAGGCGAGGCTGCGCAGAAGCGCTTTGAGATGGTGTCGGTGGGAGTGGGGAGGGGGGGCGTCGCGGCAGGAGCTGGAGGCGAAGAAGGCTTTGGCAGAGACCAAGAGCGCAATGAAGGCCCTCCTGATGGTGTCCAAAGGAAAGGCGGCGGCGATCCCGGCCAAGGTCGGTGTGGTCTCCCACAGGAAGAGGCGAGGGAGCTGGGCACGAGCAAGGCCTGCGGCATATCCACTGTCTGTTGTTTGTGCCACCTGGCACTGCCTTCAGCTGCTGGAAACCATGGGAAGCCTTCAACAGGGGTCGCAACAGGCGGCAACTGGCTGCAATCCCCGTCTCAGTGCCTGCCTCGTCTGTGTCCTTCTTGCACCCTCCGTGTGTGGCAGCCAGCTGGAGCCCTTTGCTCCGTCAGTCATCGTGCAGAGTCATCTCTCCCAGCTCGGAGCGGCTCGTTCGCAGGGTCATCGACGGCCCCTCCGAGGCGAGGGCCATCCACCCACCGAGCTGCGCAGCGCAGATCATGGTCACAACTTCCTGTATACAAACACACAATCACTTATACAGACGTAAACCAAAACACATAAACTATTGCAAACCCTCACCTCTGCACTGAAATAGACTTGAAGCTCTGCGATGACCTACTTATCATCTTCAAACAAGCCATCGTTTACTGCTAACTCATCCTCCAGGTCTTCTTCTTTCAGTTCCTGCATGGACTCTGACAACACTTTCTTGTTGAAGATCAGGGTTGGCTGCTGACACCAAGACAACAGAGATCCGCGAGTGGATAACCTGATGGAGCCTCCCTGATCTTCAAAAAGAAAGTTATGTCAGAGTTTATGCAGGAACTGAAAGAAGAAGACCTGGAGGATGAGTTAGCAGTAAACGATGGCTTGTTTGAAGATGATAAGCAGGTCATCGCAGAGCTTCAAGTCTATTTCAGTGCAGAGGTGAGGGTTTGCAATAGTTTGTGTGTTTTGGTTTGTGTCTGTATAAGTGATTGTGTATTTGTATACAGGAAGTTGTGACCATGATCTGCGCTGCCATCACTTTTGGGGGGAGGCGAAGTGATGAGCTGGCAATGATTGGAGCGTGCTTCTTGGGCTCTTGGGCTCGAGGCGGCCTGCCGGGGCAAAGGCGGGTGGCGTCTGTCAGAAGTTCTCGCCACGCGGGCCAGGCTTGCATGATCGGCCCATATCTGCTGTTGCTTGATTTGGCCGACCGGGCGGAGGCGCGTTGCACGCAGGATTCTGTGGAGCTCTTGCCGAAGATCCAGCTGGCAAACGCTCTGAGCCTGGATGACCGCATAGATTTAGTCACGGTGGACACCCCCGAAGACGGCTCTGCGGCCTTGCTGCACTCCCGGAGGCCTGAAGCCAGTCGCAGAGGGCTGGTCTTCAGCGGAAACCACTGAGAGGTTGTCAAGGGCGCGGTCAAAGATGTATGGTCGATAGCGCGGTCAAAGATGTATGGTCGCGGTCAAAGATGTATGGTCGATAGCGCGGTCAAAGATGGTATGCGCGGTCAAAGATGTATGGTCGATAGCGCGGTCAAAGATGTATGGTCGATAGCGCGCGGTCAAAGATGTATGGTCGATAGCGCGGTCAAAGATGTATGGTCGATAGCGCGGTCAAAGATGTATGGTCGATGCGCGGTCAAAGATGTATGGTCGATGTAGCGCGGTCATAAAAGATGTATGGTCGATGCGGTCAAAGATGTATGGTCGATAGCGTCAAAGATGTATGGTCGATAAGCGGTCAAAGATGTATGGTCGATAGCGGTCAAAGCGATCGATAGCGGTCAAAGATGTATGGTCGATAAGCGCGGTCAAAGATGTATGGTCGATAGCGCGGTCAAGAATGTATGGTCGATAGCGCGGTCAAAGATGTATGGTCGATAGCGCGGTCAAAGATGTATGGTCGATAGCACGGTCAAAGATGTATGGTCGATGCCGCGGTCATACCGCGGTTAAAGATGTATGGTCGATAGCGCGGTCAAAGATGTATGGTCGATAGCGCGGTCAAAGATGTATGGTCGATAGCGCGGTCACAGATGACTGCCATCAGCGGATGCCTTGTTGCTCGCCGAGCTCCTGCGTCATGTTGTTATGGGGCAAACCTCTCCCCCAACCTGCGTCAGCTCCATCAATGCCGTCCGCCACGGCGCATCTCCCACGCATCGTTGCAAGCCCTCAGGCCCCGAGCTAGGGTCGTCTCAGAGATGACTTGCTATTTGTTGGAGGCTGTGTATCTTTGAGTCGATGCTCGCTGCAGCTGCTCGATTCACTTACTGTCGGAGCAAACTCTGCCACCACAGATATGGCCGCGGCGACCCACACGTGCTGCGCACTTGTCGTGGAAGTCGGCTGCTGCACTCTTCGAGGGGCTTTTGATCTGCGCTGTTCGGCAAACAGCAGCATATGTGACAGCTCACCGAATTCAAAAGAAAACCGCAATAGCATCTGCAACTCGGAGGCTCGTCCAGCATCCACTCCATGCATGGGCTGGCTGTCAACGGGGGAAACGTCACGGGGGTGCGGATGAGGCTGGGGAGGCGCGGCGCAGAAAGTACAAATGCGCAGCCGCTACTGGCGCAACATCAGCTCGGTGAACACCTTCAGTTTCGCAGAGAACTTTCCGGTGGTGGACGTGAAGCCCGATCAGCTCATTTTCGTGCGCTCGGAGCCTGCCAGCTTCGCGGCTCTCCTGCTGGAGGGCATTGCCGAGGCGGTCGTCGGGGATATTGCAAGCGCCCTCACCTCCACCCCCTCCACGCCCTCCACCCCCTCCATCCCCACGCTGTTGCCCTTGCAGCTGATGTGAGCGCAACGTGGGGTCGCCTCAAAGCTGCTGCGGAAATAGGCTAGCTCTTGTGCCGAGACAGTCACTGGCACCATAGCATCTGCAAAGCGCCAATCGCAGCGAGATCACGCATCAGCGACGTGGCACTAGCATCAGTGACATGGCACTAGCATCAGTGACGTGTCGCTAGCGTCAGTGACATGGCGCTAGCGTCAGCGACGTGGCACTCGCCACGAGATAGTGCATCAGCGACGTGGAACTGGCAGGTTCAGATGCTTTGGGCTGTTCCTGACTCTGCGGGCGGTGGGGAGTTTGTGGGCGGTGGGGGAGGGGGAGGGAGAGCAGGCGGTGCACACGTATGCACCCGGGGACCTCATGGGCCACGTGCCGCTCTTCGTGCCGGGCGCGCGCGCATCATCCGTCGTGGCGAGGAGCAACTGCCGGGTGCGCGCTGCACCATTGCTCACCGACTTGTCCAACCGCACCATTACCACTCATCAGCGGGTTTTAGGGTTTTCTCGGCCTCTGTTCTGGGCTTGGAACTCGGTTCAAGGCTCCTTCACTTCGGGCTCTGAGCTTGTTTCTGAGGCTGGTCGCAGCTGGGCTGTGAGCCTGAGGGGCGGGTGGCTACTTGCTGCTGGGGGTGGGTGCTGCTCGCGGCTGGGGCTGCGAGCCTTGGGGGTAGGGGTGCTGCTCGCGGCTGGGGCTGCGAGCCTTTGGGTAGGGGTGCTGCTCGCGGCTGGGGCTGCGAGCCTTGGGGGTAGGGGTGCTGCTCGCGGCTGGGGCTTTAGGCCTCGGCATGGGGCTGGAGGGCAGATGCTCTCAGGGGCTCTCTGGCCAATATCTGTGTCATATCTGTGTCAGAACCCATCGAGGTCAGCAGGGGCTCGGGCTTCAGTGCTTAGTGCGCATGCTCATTACCTCCGTTACAGAGAGGGCACAGCAGATGGTGGATCGTTCTGTGCTGGGCTCGGCTGGGGTTGCCAGGTAATGGTGTTTGTTTATAAGAAAATGGCGAACTACGTGTGCAAGTTTCCGAATGAGGGCTTCTTCCTCGTGCAGTGCTTCGCCAGTTCGATTCTGGAGATTCTCAGATTCGCCACCCGTGCCCGCCTGCAGGTGCTCTAGCCCTGTTGTTCCCGGGCCGTACTACTACTGCACATCGCCCCCTTCGCAGCCTCCAAGCCTCCATCGAGTTCTCCGGGAATGTGTTCAGTTGGTGCCTGCCGTGGCGAGGCGCGCATGTCCCGAAGGCCGACACGTGCCGGTCAAGAGCAAGGGAGTGCGCAGAATAGATTGACGTGAAGACGGGCGGAGTATGAGCAGGAAGATGAGAGGAAACAGGATGACGTGGATGAGGTGCCGCCCCACGCGAATGCTCACCGAGGCCGCTGAGCCATCGGTGGGAGCGGGTGTGGCACGTGCGGTCGCCACTGGCGCCGACATGAGCAAAGTTGCGGACACCGCTGCGGTCATACATGCATACGCCTCCTAAGTGTAGGGTGAACGGAGCGAGATGGCGCAGTCAGCATGCATCACAATGCGATTGCTTGTTCCCTGCACGCTCTCCGTCCCACACGATCTAACGGCCACTCTGGCTGGCGACTGCAGTGTTGGCCCCCATAAGCCACAGGATCTCAAGGTAAAACCTCCACGCCTGCCACACGCGCCGCAGGATCTCAGGGTAAAACCTCCACGCCTGCCACACGCGCCACAGGATCTCAAGGTAAAACCTCCACGCCTGCCACACGCGCCACAATATCTCAGGGTAAAACCTCCACGCCTGCCACACGCGCCAGAGGATCTCAAGGTAAACCTCCGCCTGCCACACGCGCCACAGGATCTCAAGGTAAAACCTCCACGCCTGCCACACGCGCCACAGGATCTCAAGGTAAAACCTCCACGCCTGCCACACGCCACAATATCTCAGGGTAAAACCTCCACGCCTGCCACACGCGCCAGAGGATCTCAAGGTAAACCTCCACGCCTGCCACACGCGCCACAGGATCTCAAGGTAAACCTCCACGCCTGCCACACGCGCCACAGGATCTCAAGGTAAACCTCCACGCCTGCCACCGCGCCACAGGATCTCAGGTAAAACCTCCACGTCTGCCACACGCGCCACAGGATCTCAAGGTAAAACCTCCACGCCTGCCACACGCGCCACAGGATCTCAGGGTAAACCTGGGCACCGGACAGGACGGAGTGCTGAAGACTTTGAAGAACACCACAGACGACATCTCCTGGTCCCGCAAGGTCTCCTGGTCTGCTGAACCCTCCCAGCGACCTGATCAGTGCGGCATAGGCGTGACGTCTTGCTTGTGCACCATCCCTATGCACCACTCCTAGGTCATTGGCCTGCAGTGACCTGGAGCAAGGCTCTCGTCACAGTACCCGCTTGCAGCCGGTGCGAGGCGGGAGGTCTCCATTGCGACCGCTCTTAAGACGCATCTTGGCTGGTCAGGGAGCGCCGCCGTGGGTAGCGTTTCTCTATGCACCACCAATTGCACGCCAAGCATTGGGCCGCCAGAGAACGGCTGGTGACCGGCCTTCGCCGACGTCCGGTGGGTTAGTCACCCGAGGAGCTGTTTCGGTGAGCTGCCAATGGGCAGAGTGTGGGTTGGTAAGGAAGCGGCGAGCGTGGAGGAGCGCAGGTGGAGCTGCTGAATGCGTATCACGCCCGAGGGATCAACGGCGGTCTAGGAGTTGGTGCGGGGCTGTGCCTGATCCGCTTCTGTTACCTTGCACCGCCTGTGCCGCGCCGCGTTCGCTCCACCCCGACCTCCAGGCGCCCGAGGCTTGAGGGATGCACCCTCGATGCCTTCAGCGGCCGCGCGCCGTTCAAACCCCACCCCCGATGTTCAGCACGCATGCAGCATCTGCTCCTGCATGCCGGGGCCCTCGCCGGCGCACTTCCCCTGCTCTGCGGCTCCCTCCCACGCTGAGCGCCCTCTGACTGGCCGGGTGGACTGGCCGGGTGGCGCATGTGCAGCCGGCAGGGATATGGAAGAGGACATCGGCATGCTCGCCCACAGCCTCAATGTGTACACCGCCAGCGTGGATGCGTGTGTGTCCAAGGCGAGCAGCAACTTGAAGTTTGTGCTTCTGATCTTCCAGGTGCGCTACAATTCCAAGCCTAACGCCAAGCTTCCTCTCGCGTTATGATCAACGGTTGTTAGTGGTCCTTAGCCCCACGTATGGCCACAAGCCTCCTCTTGCCCCATCATCGACGGTCATTAGTGGTCCTCGAGCGAAATTGCGCGTCCACTTGGCTAAGCAAGCGCTGGGCCGATATTCAAACTGTGAGCAAAACATCATGCCATGGCTTCCCCCCTCTACCTACATGCCGATTCCTCCCTTCGTCTAATGGGGCCACCTTCAGGTGGGGTGCCTCAGGCCACTTGGTGTGGGGTGGTGGTGTCGGTGGCAGGGCAAGCTCGAGGCACGGGAGGAGAAGAACGGTACTTTTTCTCCTTCCTGTCACGACATTGCTCCTTTCTGATCGCTGCGTGCCCTAAGACAGGAGGCACCTTTGCACGCTTGCAGCGGTGGCGCTTAGGGTAGCCGGCTTGCAGTGGTGGCGCTTAGGGTAAGCGGCTTGCAGCGGTGGCGCTTAGGGCAGCCGGCTTGCAGCGGTGGCTCTTAGGGTAAGCGGCTTGCAGCGGTGGCGCTTATGGTAGCCGGCTTGCAGCGGTGGCGCTTAGGGTAAGCGGCTTGCAGCGGTGGCGCTTAGGGCAGCCGGCTTGCAGCGGTGGCGCTTAGGGTAAGCGGCTTGCAGCAGTGGCGCTTAGGGCAGCCGGCTTGCAGCGGTAGCGCTTAGGGTAGCGGCTTGCAGCGGTGGCGCTTAGGACAGTAAGCGGCTTGCAGCAGTGGCGCTTAGGGCAGCCGGCTTGCAGCGGTCGCGCTTAGGGTAAGCGGCTTGCAGCGGTGGCGCTTAGGACAGCCGGCTTGCAGCGGTGGCGCTTAGGGTAAGCGGCTTGCAGCGGAGGCGCTTAGGGGTAGCCGGCTTGCAGCGGTAGCGCTTAGGGTAAGCGGCTTGCAGCGGCGGCGCTTAGGGTAAGCGGCTTGCAGCGGTGGCGCTTAGGGTAAGCGGCTTGCAGCGGTGGCGCTTAGGGTAGCCGGCTTGCAGCGGTGGCGCTTAGGGTAAGCGGCTTGCAGCGGTGGCGCTTAGGGCAGCCGGCTTGCAGCGGTAGCGCTTAGGGTAGCCGGCTTGTCTCCGCATTTTGCTTTCGGTGTGGATTTCATGCATCTTGACACTTTTCACTTATGGTACGATGCTATATGATATTGTCCAAATGTGACAAATATGAAAAATGTGAAAAGTGTGCAGAAGAGTTTTGGTCAATAGGTTTGGTCCACAGCCAATTGTTGTTTGTGACAGGCACCTTTATGCGATTCCCAACCAGATTTTGCTCGATCGCCCTCGCGCTCGCGCATTGGTTGTATTGTAAGGGAGGTGCCTCAGCGCCGTTGGAAATAAGTGGTGGAATTGAGTAATGCAGACATCGAGTGAAGACGCGACTCGGTCTGTAATCTTTATCAGAACCCTGAGCTCAAATTCTCACTCCGGGCGGAGAGAATCTAGGACCGATGCACCCTGATGCGGCGCGCTGCATGGAGCGGCCGAGCCTCGAGGGTGCCGGCGCCCTTGGGCAATGAACGGTGGCAGAGGGTGGGGAGAGACGCAGGATCACTGTTTGACGCGCCGACTGTGCTGGAGACCCGCGGCCCTGGGGAGGTGCGCGCGGCGCCCACACCCCTTTCCCTCGTGTACGGTAGATGCTCTCGAGAAAAATCCACGATTCCTTTGGCGCGGCAATCCTTCAATTGAGCGAAGTCGTTTTTTTGGAACAACCCAGAGGACCATTTCGAGGTGAGTCACCAGATAATACTCCGCCCCATAAGTCCCTATCCTTGTCGTACTTCAACCTTGTGCGGCCGTGCATGTGTGAGCACGAATGTATAGCTGCATTCCAATGGTGTACTCGCCAATCGCGTCATTTTGAATGAATGTGGTTTTTGAATGTTTGTTTTTGAAAAGTTTCCCGAGCCTTAAAAGATGGCACGATGAATAACACACAATATTCTAATAATGAAATCCCCAAGCTAGAATCATCGGGTGATGCGGCGGTTGGGGACTTGCATCCCCGATGGCCCCAATCTCAATTTATCAATTGACAAGCACATCTTTAATCCCGGTTGTACCTTTCTGGCGGGCTTGAGGGATGGAGCGGAGTAGTCTGTCCTCTCTCTGCGAGGTGAGGCAAGCTGGGGTGGCAGCCTCGCTCGGTGTCCTCTCTTGATCTCTGCAGGGACTCGGTGAGGCAGGGTGGGGTGGCAGCCTCGCGTTGTGTCCTCCATTGATCTCTGCAGGGACTCGGTGAGGCAGAGTGGGGTGGCAGCCCCCATGTGTTGATCACACCAGCCAGTAGCACGCAACTCGTGTATTCAGGTATCCCTTCCCAACGCAGTCGTCGTCTTGCGGAGGCTCCAAACAAGCTCCACCTCCTGCATGCATCTGTTGAAGCTCTTGTATGAGCTCTTGTAATTCGACCAGCGGTACACCTTCTGTACAACGTTGACGTGGGCCTGGGGCAAACGCTATCAGTTCACGGAGTTCACGTGCGCAGAGAAGGCATCCGTACCTGTCTACGTGAGGTCAACCAATGTGCTTGTGGGCATGGGCAGAATCCACTCAACTACGATGCCGTGACTATGCAAGTCGATGGCCAACTCTGTGGGTTGGGGTTCTACCCAGACGGGCATTACTCCTCGACAAAAAAAATATTTGTCTGACCAACACCGGTGTCACTGGGGCTACTTGGTGAACAACACCCTGGCAGTTTATGCCGAACGAGTACACAACACGGTTCTGGTGTTGAGATTTTCGCGCGGCGGGACTAATGTTGACCTATATACGCGAAGGGATAGTAAGTGCTGCTTGCATAGGCTTGTCGACTTGCAAAGGTACGGCATTGTAGTGGAGTGGATTCTGCCCATGCCCACAAGCACATTGGTTGACCTCACGTAGACAAGTACGGATGCCTTCTCTGCGCACGTGAACTCCGTGAACTGATATCGTTTGCCCCAGGCCCACGTCAACGTTGTATAGCAGGTGTACCGCTGGTCGAATTACAAGAGCTCATACAAGAGCTTCAACAGACGCATGCAGGAGGTGGAGCTTGTTTGGAGCCTCCGCAAGACGACGACTGCGTTGGGAAGGGATGCCTGAATACACGGGTTGCGTGCTACTGGCTGGTGTGATCAACAGAGCGAAGTCGGTTGATCTCATGCCAATCAATCAGTGTGTGTGTGGCGGGATTCGTCTACGGCTCGCTTTTTGGGAGCGTCTTGGATTCGTCTGACGCTAGCTCCCTCTCCGTGTACAGTGCTCATGGTTATTACACATGCCGGGGGACTTGCGTTCTTTGACCTTGATATGAAGTACTGGCGGATCGCTGTGAACGGGGACGGCCGCCGGGTGGAAGTGGGTTTTGGGAGGCGGTTATCCCTGTGGTGCCATTCTGGCGGGCACTGCCTCTTGGAGAGCTCGGTAGATTCGTCTGTCGTGCTGCGAGGAGAGGCAGAAGGTGGTGAAGTACACCTTCTGTGTTCTCCCTTGAATTTTGTGGGGAGCACTTAGGTGCCCGCATGTTTCCTTTTTTTGACATGGGGTGTCCATGCTGTGTGGTGTGACTGCATTCATGACATAACCATGGACCAACAGGTCCCATCCATCGACCGGGAGCCACTGGGGGGCATGCCAGCAGGGTCCGCTTACTCCGTTACCCAGAGACCAACAATTGTTGGGCGATGATCGGTCACATCGTATCATCCTTCCATGCTGCCTTGCATCTGGGTTGGGAATATGTATGAGTTTGTGGTATCTTGTCACGGCCCCGCCCTGCTCTTGATTTGCTTTTCACATCCACTGGGATGATGATGGGCTGGCTTTTGTTGGCCGATCTCATGCCGTTCAGTGTGGCGCGGCACCAAACACATTTTGAGTCTATCTTTGGCACATGCGGGTGTGCGTGTCCCTTACATGGACATACTCATCAAGCAAAATAGGCGCAGAGGCCTTATGACTGCCATATATGACAAACGACTGGATGCACAATATGCTGACATCCAGGTCATTAGGTACCCTGCACATGACTCGTACTTGGCCGACAAAGCTAAGTATGGGATTGTCACGAGCCAACTGCATCGGTTCGCTGAGAGATGTGTCCTTTGGCAAGACTTTGTTTACAGCATAGCTCTTGTTTTCCACAGGATGACACAAAAGGGTTACCACAACAGGCGTTTGTGGGGCTTTTTGCGGCGCTTTATGGTGGAGAGGCCCGGTCTGTATGATAGACGAGGTCCGGGTTGCTGGATCTTGCGCGTCAGGCGTAAGCTGGGGGACTTACGTGACGGTGTCATTGTGCCAGGTCCGAATGGGTGGGAGTTCGGGCCATCATAGCTGACCGGGAATACGTCTCGCCATAGGGTTGTGGCATCTCGCTGTTAACGGGGACGGCCACTTGGGTGCTTTGGATGATGGGATGTGGCTGTCCCTGTGGTACCCTTCTGACGGGTACTGCCTCTTTGAGGGCGTCGGGGATTCGTCTGCGGCTGGCTCTATTTATGTCTAGTGCCTTGGGGCTTTTTCACCTGCCGGGGCACTGGTGGTTGGCAGCCACGTTATGGGGTGCTGACATCTCGTTGTTAACGGGGACGGCCACTGGAATGGTTTGGATGATGGGATTGTGGCTGTCCCTGTAGTACCTTTCTGACGGGTACTGCCTCTTTGAGGGCGTCGGGGATTCGTCTGCGGCTGGCTCTATTTATGTCCAGTGCCTTGGGGCTTTTTCACCTGCCGGGGGACTGGTGGTTGACAGCCACATTATGGGGTGCTGACATCTCGTTGTGAACGGGGACGGCCACTGGAATGATTTGGATGATGGGATGTGGCTGTCCCTGTGGTACCCTTCTGACGGGTACTGCCTCTTTGAGGGCGTCGGGGATTCGTCTGCGGCTGGCTCTATTTATGTCCAGTGCCTTGGGGCTTTTTCACCTGCCGGGGGACTGGTGGTTGACAGCCACTTTATGGGGTGCTGACATCTCGTTGTGAACGGGGACGGCCACTGGAATGATTTGGATGATGGGATGTGGCTGTCCCTGTGGTACCCTTCTGGCGGGTACTGCCTCTTTGAGGGCGTCGGGGATTCGTCTGCGGCTGGCTCTATTTATGTCCAGTGCCTTGGGGCTTTTTCACCTGCCGGGGGACTGGTGATCGACACCCACTTTATGGGGTATTGGCATCTCGTTGTGAACGGGGACGGCCACTGGAATGATTTGGATGATGGGATGTGGCTGTCCCTGTGGTACCCTTCTGACGGGTACTGCCTCTTTGAGTGCGTCGGGGATTCGTCTACGGCTCGCTTTTTGGGAGTGTCTTGGATTCGTCTGACGCTAGCTCCCTCTCCGTGTACAATGCTCATGGTTATTACACATGCCGGGGGACTTGTGTTCTTTGACCTTGATATGAAGTACTGGCGGATCGCTGTGAACGGGGACGACCGCCGGGTGGAAGTGGGTTTTGGGAGGCGGTTATCCCTGTGGTGCCATTCTGGCGGGCACTGCCTCTTGGAGAGCTCGGTAGATTCGTCTGTCGTGCTGCGAGGAGAGGCAGAAGGTGGTGAAGTACACCTTCTGTGTTTTCCCTTGAATTTTGTGGGGAGCACTTAGGTGCCCGCATGTTTTCTTTTTTTGACATGGGGTGTCCATGCTGTGTAGTGTGACTGCATTCATGACATAACCATGGACCAACAGGTCACATCCATCGACCGGGAGCCACTGGGGGGCATGCCAGCAGGGTCCGCTTACTCCGTAACCCAGAGACCAACAATTGTTTGGCGACGATCGGTCACATCGTATCATCTTTCCATGCTGCTTTGCATTTGGGTTGGGAATATGTATGTGTTTGTGGTATCTTGTCACGGCCCCGCCCTGCTTTTGATTTGCTTCTCACATCCACTGGGATGATGGTGGGCTCGCTTTTGCTTGCCGATCTCATGCCGTTCAGTGTGGCGCGGCACCAGGATGTGCTTACTCCAGACCACCCTGGGATCAACATGCAGGGGTTGCGCGAAGTTGCGCAAGCTCACAAAATGTATGTGTGGCAGCGATGAGTACATACATCCATCTATCCATAATGCATTGCCTTTGGTTTGAGATGTGTGTGCGTCGGTGGTATCTTACCACAACCCCGCCCGGTTCTTGAATGCTTCTCACATCCACCGGGATGATGGTGGGTTGGCTTTCGTCGGTGGGCCTCATGCCGCTCAGTGTGCGGTATCTTGTCACAACCCCGCTCGATTCCTGGATTCTTCTCACATCCACCAGGATGACGGTAAGATGGCTTGTTCTCGGCGGGCCTCATGCCGCTCAGTGTGCGTGTGTGCGCGCGCTTCCGTCTCTTTGTGTGTGACTCAGGTTTGGGTACGCGAGGTTGCGTACCTGGCAGTGATTCATCATTCATACGGACCATGCTGTCAACCATGCCGTTTTATCATAGTGTGTAGTTGTATGCGGCACCTTGGCACGGCCCGCCGTGTTCCTGCATGCTTTATCTTATCCACTGGGGTGGTGGTTGGCTCGCTTCGGTTGACGCTACTCATGCTGTTTAGTGTGTGCGGCACCAAGCCGTGGCACTGTCCGGCTCGTGCGCGCCGCTCTCCGCCTCGTGCCCGCCGCTCTCCGCCTCGTGCCCGCCGCTCTCCGGCTCGTGCCCGCCGCTCTCCGGCTCGTGCCCGCCGCTCTCCGCCTCGTGCCCGCGGCTCTCCGGCTCGTGCCCGCGGCTCTCCGGCTCGTGCGCGCCGCTCTCCGGCTCGTGCCCGCCGCTCTCCGGCTCGTGCCCGCCGCTCTCCGGCTCGTGCCCGCCGCCCTCCGGGCTCGTGCCCGCGGCTCTCCGGCTCGTGCCCGCCGCTCTCCGGCTCGTGTCCGCCGCTCTCCGGCGCATGCCCGCCGCTCTCCGGCGCGTGCGCGCCGCTTTCCGGCTTGTGCCCGCCACTCTCCGGCTCGTGCGCGCCGCTCTCCGGCTCGTGCCCGCCGCTCTCCGCCCGGCGATTGGCGGACTGTGGGCGATGGGTGAGGCATGCGGGTGGAGTTGAGAGGATTGCTGCAGGCGGTGGGGGAGGTGCCCTTTGTGAGCTCCATGATGGAGACCTACATGTCCGCCGGGGGAGCCCAGAACTGGTACGCGTCCGAGGAGGAAGTTCTGCTCGGGGTGGTCAGCATGACGAGCTTTGAGCACCTCAACGAGGCGAAACCGGACCTGGCGGTCACGTTCTTTACTCAGCTCATCCGGCTGCACATGAACCGGCTGAAGGCAGAATTCCAGAAGACCATCCAGGCACGCCCGGGGGGCCCTACGCAAACCCCGGGGCCCCCTGCGCGCGCCTGGGGACGCGGCTTGGAGCCCAGCAGCCGTTGCTCAGCGGCACTCGCCGATCCTCGCAGGGATTCCGCGTCAAGATAGAAGTTGCCGATGTCCTTGTGCCACACTTCGTGCCCTTGCTGCACTCTCGCTCAGCGCCGGGACCCTCGTTGCCGCCGCTGCCCGCCGCCGCTCCCACGGCACTCTCCTGCCATTACACAACACTCCCTGGAGGTGTGGGTGCATGTGCTCAGTGCCACATGTGCCCCTTCCGGGGAATACGCGCTGTGCTCAGCTTATTCCCCCGCGGGGTGCCTGGCAGATCATCACGCAAAGCTTGGAATCGGCGGAGAGCTCCTCCGGGGCGACTCTGAAGAACATGGGCTCCCTGTGGAAGTCCGGCAGGTGCGGCCCGCTTGCGCCTGGGGCTGCCCTGCCCTCTCCGAGTGTTCCTCAGGTGCAGCTTGCTGCGCGCCTAGGTAGCCTCGCCCGACCACCAACCACCAACCACTCCCCGCGAAGCGTTCTGCGTTTTCACTTGCACTTGCGCCCTGCCATCGGTGCCGCCGGCGTTCACTTTGCGATGGCCTGGCAAGCGGCGGTCGCCGGTGGGAGTGCGGTGTGCGTGGTGGCGGTGGTGGCGCCAGTGCTCACCACAAGGGGTACTATCCAGGATACGCAGTGGCGGTTGTAGGTACACCTTGGGTGTGCATAAGGAATGGTTGTTGAAATGGCTTGACGCTGGGGGTAGATCAAGGGTTTTGGGGGGGAGGGGGGGGATGGGGAGGCGCAGGGCGGCCGTGGCTCGGCTGATGAACATACTGAGGTTTACGAGGGACCACCAAGGGGAGCTTGTGGAGAATGCGGAGGAGGCCCCTCACCGCCACATGGGGGGGGCAGAGAGGAGGCGGATGGCTGCAGCACAGAAGCGCGACCTGATGGAGAATGAGAGCAACCCGACCGAGGAGGCCAAGGCCCGCCTGCTGCTCGCAGCCCAAAAAAGCGGCAGCTATTTCTTTGGCTACGAGTATGTCCCCCCTCTGGTCCACCCCTGCCGCTGTTCCCTGCGCCTGACTCGGCCCCCCGTCGCCCTCGAGGGGGGCGAGCCTGGCGGACCGCGGGAGGGTGCGGTGTCGCACGTCACTGTCACGCTCAGATATCGCCACGTGAGCAGCTGGGGGCGGCGGTGCGTCGCAGTGAGACCATGTGTGAGCTGATAGCGCACAGCATGGTGCTCCTCACGGTGAAGAAGGGCGAGTACATCATCCAGGCCGGCGCGGACGCCAACTTCGTCGCCATCATGCTGCAGGGAAAGGCACAAGTCAACGTGCGGGCCCCCTCCGCCGGGCGCCCCTCGCCCGCGCGCACTATGCCCACGCGCCTGCTCCTTCATGAGGACGGACAGCAGCACGCACCGCGCTCTGAAGAACGGGCCACGGCTACGTGGATGCTGGCAGCGTGTCACACCGGCTCACCTGCGCTCTTGAAGGCTCCCTGCGTGACGCACGCTGCGCGAGGGTGGCGCGCTGCAGGCTCCCTGCGTGACGCACGCTGCGCGAGGGTGGCGCGCTGCAGGCTCCCTGCGTGACGCACGCTGCGCGAGGGTGGCGCGCTGCAGGCTCCCTGCGTGACGCACGCTGCGCGAGGGTGGCGCGCTGCAGGAGCCCTGCGTGACGCACGCTGCGCGAGGGTGGCGCGCTGCCGGCGCCCTGCGTGACGCACGCTGCGCGAGGGTGGCGCGCTGCAGGCTCCCTGCGTGACGCACGCTGCGCGAGGGTGGCGCGCTGCAGGCTCCCTGCGTGACGCACGCTGCGCGAGGGAGGATTATTGTACGAAGCATGCACTCTCCCCCCTTCCCCGCAGAGAGCACCGGTCACAATAGGCAAGCAGAGGTCTTGGCAGATACATATATTCACAATATATTAATTGCCACCCAGTCTGGCCTATTCGGTCTCTCGGCATGTGGCATGAGTGTCTGTCTCCCTCTCTGTCAGGTGGAGCAAGGTCTCAGTGATCCCAAGCACGAAGCTTCTAAGCAGGTTTCTAGTAGGTGTCCAGCTGCTGTCCGAATGGAACACTAGGCGCCATGCGCAACCAGAAACGGCTGGTTCTTCGAAGCTGCTGTGAGGAAACGGCCTCACAGGTTCCCCATGGGAATCGTGCGCTCATCTGAGACTCTGCCGCCCAATCTGCAAAGCAGCTGCTCGCCTGACAGACCTAACAGGCACCCAAAGCCACATGTGAAGGGGAGGGAATGTGCGAAGGAGCGGGCCGTCACCTCAAGAGAGCTCCTTCGCTGCCTCCGCGAACGCGGCCGGAAGGATGAGCCGCTGCTCGTCGTCCAGCTCACAGTACCTATCCCAGCAGTCGGACTTCCAGTCCCCCTGCAGCTTGATGTAGAGCTTCTCCACGTTCAGCCGCATGGCTGCTGTGGCCCCGCCCCTGCGGAGCGAGTGCCCGGCATACCGAGCCGGGTCCAGCCCCACCTGCACGGCCAGGCTCTTCAGCCCGGCCACCAGCGCTGCGTGCGCCATGGGCACCAGCGCGCCCCGCTTGCCCCTCCCTTCCACCTGGAAGAGGGGCGCCTCCTCCTGCAAGCCCTCCGTGACCAGCATGAGCCGACGGAGGGCCTCCACCGGGCACAGCCTCGACCCCGGCACCGCCACCAGCGGCACCCAGTGGTAACGCTCCCCGCACTGGATGGTCTTCGAGTGCCGCACTCGGATCCACACCACGTCTCCAGCCTCTGCGAAGAGCACATCCTCCCGCACCAGCGCACCCCTGGCGTTCCACGCCTGGGACTTCCCCACAGTGAGGTTGTCCTTGCGGAACAAGCCGTAGAACCCCACCAGGATGGCTGCCCACAGCGCCAAGCCCGTGATCGACTCCATGTCAGCGAACTCAGCCATGCGCGCTAGGTCTCGCAACGTGATGGGCATCACCGGCTTTGCCGGCCGGTCCCACTGCTTGCGCACGCCCTGCAGGGCTGCCGCCACCCAGAACCTGTGAGCCACCGGCGTCCACTCCACCCCCTGCTGCAAGTGAAGGGACCGCGCACCCGCCAGGTAGGACTTGATCGTCCCTGGCTGCACGAACCACGCTGAGAACGCAATGAAGCGCGCTAACGTGGCATCCGACGCCGGGAGCAATGGCTCCAGCGTGCCCAGGCACGCGAAGCGCACGCAGAACGTGAGGAAGGCCTTGACCCCCGTGTCGTAGGACCTCTGCGTGCTCTCGGCGTACGCCCCGTCCTGGTAGCGCTCCACCGCCACTGCCAGCTCCTCCAGCAGCTCCTCTGCGCCCCAATCACACCCAGTCAGGCAACTCCACTGGCTCCAGTGGCACGCGCACCACCAGCGCATCCCACCGAGTGGGCCCCCACTCGGAGCGGCCCTTGCCGTCCAGCGCCGGCGCTGTGAAGAGCATCGTGCCCGCCCGGTACTTGCGCACCGGACGGAACACCTCGCGCATCCCCGACACCAGCTCGTACGCCTCGTCCCCCTCCCACACCGGCACCAGGAAGCACCCGCCTGTGCCCATCTGCTGCCTGCGCTTGCACTTCAAGAAGTTGAGCAGGATCTCGTACATCACCGAGAATAGGAGGTTCGCCCACGTGTTGAGCCCATCGAAGCGCTGCTTGCGCGCGTCATCCTCCGCGCTCCAGCTCCGCACGCAGAACGCGTTCGCCCGCGAGGATCCAGGGATCCAGGATGAACGGCCCGAACTCCTCGTCCATCTCCGCGAACAAGACCGGGGAGAACTGCCAGTCGTCCCGGTCCTGCCTCCACAGCACCTCCCGCTTGCGCATCGCCCACCGCATGTGGAACTCCTCGAGCTTCAGCCGCGAGAGCAAGTCCGCCAGGAGGTTGTCCTTCGACGAGATGTACTTCGGGCGCAGCCGGATGTCGTGCTGCGCGCAAAGGTAGAAGATCTTGCGCAGCAGCGGGATGTACTCGACCGGCCCCCAGAACTTGTCTACCTGAGTGAGCGCGCACTGGTTGTCGATCCGTACCATCAGCGTCCTCCCCGACAGCCTGTGCGCCCACAGCGCCAGCGCCCACCACACCGCAAAGAGCTCGAGGTAGTTGATGTGGGACTTCGCCTTGCTCGTGAAAGGGTAGAAGTCGCGCTGCGGCATCTCCGCCAGGTCCTCCCACGAGACGAGGAAGTAGTCGGGCTGGCAATGCCCGCCCATCCCCTTCCTCAGCGATGCGTCCGTCGCGAAGGCGTCCTCGTGCACGTCCTCCTTGTGCAGCACCACCTTGCGCCCGTTGTACAAACGGATGACGCGCTCCACCACCTTCAGGTCCTGCATCACGCCCGTGCTCACCGTCACGCGCGACCTGCCGGCTGTCGCCACGACGAGCGCGAAGCCCTGTCGCGTGTAGAGCGACAGCCCCCACACCACCTGCGCGCAGAATGCCAGCAGCCCGAGCAGCGACTCGAGCTTGCGCCTGCGCACCGGTCCCGTCGCCGCCTCCGCGCGCATCTCCCGCAGCTTGCCCGTCACCTGCTGCACGCGCTCCTCGTCGATCGACGCTGTACATGTCTCGCCATCGGTGCACAGTAACACGCCAAGGAACTCCAGACGTCGCGCTGGACCCTCACACTTGGCCCGGTTCACCTTGAAGCCCAGCATGGTCACGAACTCGATCATGAGGTCCATCATCTCCTGAGCCTCAGCCGCCGTGCGCGCCACCATGAAGAAGTCATCTAAATAACCGACGCACGGCACTCCCTGCGCCTGCATCCACGCCACAATCGCCCGCGTGTAGCGCATGAAGATGCCCGGTAACGCGCGGTTCCCGAAAGGGCTGCGCGTGTCCATGTACCGCTTGCCGCGCCACTGGAAACACTGCGCTGCCCAGTACTGCGACGCGACAGGCAGCGACCTGCACGCCTCCTCCAAGTCCACCTTCACCATGTACATGCCCGGTCGTAGCAGCGCGTACGCGTCCTTGACTGACGTGAACTTGTCCTTCTGGAGGTCGATCCAGTCGTTGACGCCGACGAACGAAGGTCGCGAGTAGTCCCAAACGGGACGGTACTTGTGCTTCCCCTTGCGGAGTCGCTCTACCATCCCGAGGGCCGACACGCCTCGCGGTAGCCAATCGCGAGCGTCGAAGATCCTCCCCGCGGCCATCTCCTTCGCGAGCTCCGCGGTCATGGCCTCCGCGTGCTCGTCTCCCACGTAATTCTCCACGATGTATGGCTCGTCCGGCTCCTCGCCTGCAAATGGGAAACCGACGCCACATGCCGCACCTCGCACCAGGAAGGCCACGTCTGGCCAATCCTTCAGCGCCTCCGCGAGAAGGTGCGCTCTCTCCGACATCAGCGGTACCTGCGCTCCCACATCGCGCACCTCGTGCTGGAAGCGAGTGCGCTCCTCCTCCGTCGTGCCCGTACCGGAGAGGCCCCTCACTCTGGCGCCCTCCACGATCGCTGCACGCAATGCTGGCCACCTCGCCGACCTCGACTCCGCCACCGCCGGGTAGTGCTCACCGCACCCGGTACCCGCCGGGGACACCGCCGGCGCCGCAGCCGGCGCCGCCGGCAACGGTGCCCCCGCTGCATCCCACACCGGCGCTACCAGCAGCCTCCGAAGCCGTGCCCACCACGGCCCCGCGTCCTCCACCTGCATCTCGCACGCCTCGCCTGCAGGCTCGGGCTCCTGATCGCCGCTCGCCATCGTCACGCCATCCTCGCGCTCCTCCTCCGGCTCCACGACGATCTCCCCCTCTGGCGCCCCCTGCGCCCCTCTGCCACCTTCCGGCTCCCCCGGGGGCGTGGCCTCCCCCGGGCTCCACCGCCCGTCCCATCATCCACGGGCACCCGCCGGTGCCGTGCACTCGTGGCCCTCGTAGTGCACATGGCTCTTGCTCTCACACTTGACGCAGTGGTGAGCGAACCTGCAGGTCTTCCTCCCGCATCCCGCCTGTGAGTTGTGATCAAAGCATGCACTCTGCGATCGCTTGTCCGCACCTCGCCGCTTACCGGGCTTGTCCGGCTTCACCACACCTGCATCCGGCTGCTCCGGGTCCGACACCCGCGGCTTCTTCGGGTAGCGGCTGCCGGTACCTCCCGCGCTCCAGCTACTGCTGCCGCCTCCACCACCTCCTCCGTAGCCCTTCTCCTTGATGCCCTTGTCCCGCTTGTACATCTCCCAATGGGCTGTGTACGACACCAGCTCAAAGGTAGTGGAGGCCTCCTTCTCCATCCGCACGCAGAGATGATTGTAGAACTTGCGGAGGTGGTCCCACGAGTAGTCGATCGACATGAGACGCATCCACTTCCGGAACTGCAGCAGCAGGTCCCGCGCCTCCTCGGGGGCCTTGCACGCCAGCACCGTGAAGGTCTCGTCCCACTCGTCGAAGCTACGGCAGTGCTTGGCCTTCGCCTCCAGCACCAACCCCCTCTTCGCGTCCAATTGCCACTCCGCGCCTCCTTCCTCGTAGTCGCCTCCGGGACGCGACACCCGGATGTCCATCCCCTTAAGCGCCCCACCTGCGGGGAGGAAGGGTCTAGCAGGCACAGCGATCTCACCTGGCGGGCGCGTGATGTCCTTCACCGCCAGGCTGCCGTCCAGCGCTCGCCGAAGCTCCTCGTCCGTCGCCGTACGAAGGGACCCGAATCGCGCCTTCGCTGCCGCCCGCTTCTTCTCCTCGCTCTCGCTGTCCTCGCCGTCCGACCCGCTGGGCTGCCGCACCGCTCGCCTCTTCCTGCTCACTGCGGCCGATGCTGCCCACTCCTCGTCGAACACTGGCTGCTCGATCCCCGGCACACCTGCCAGCGCCCGCTGCATGTCCGCCAGCTCCCGAAGCGCGAGGTCAATGTACGCATGGAGATGCTTTGTGCGCACCTTCGCGCGCTCCGGGAGCTCCTCCAGCCCGCACTGCTCCTGTCTGCACGCGGGAAGCTTGCTGTCCACCAGCTCGAACTCCCATGGCTCCACCCGCCTCGCCGGGTGCCGCCCAAAGCTGTGCTTCACCCGCGCCAGCTCGGCCGCCTGGCGCGCCGCGGCCACTCTGATCTCCGTGATCACGCGCTCGCACTCCGTCCATGACCACCCTCGGCGCCTCCCTGCCGACGCCCGCGCCACCTCTCGCAGTGACGTGGGTGGATCACGCACCTTGCCGCTGCCGCCCTGGCTGATCGGATCATGCCCCGCCAGCGCCGCCGCGACTGCTGCGTCCACCATGCGCCGTACCTCGTCTTCCGTGCGCAGCACTTCTCTGGGCGAGGGCCCTGAAGACCCGGGGCTGCCGCTCCCGCTCGGAGACGCCTGCGATCCTGGCCGCGTCTCCTGCTGCATGTCCCTCGCCGCCGTCGCCCACGCCATGACCCTGCGTCGCTCCTTCGCTGCCACCCCGCGCAGGCTCTCCCACCTGTCTCCTGCCCCCCCCAGTGGCCACTCACCGCGCACCACTCGCCGATCAGTCTCAAGGAGCCCCACTTCCACCAGATCGTCGGTGGGGCCCTCCAGGTCCCTCGGCATGTCTCCCACGATCGCCTCCTCCAGCCGCTGGAACTCGATCAACATGTCCTTCCGATCCTCCAGCACCTCGCTCTTCGTCGTTGGCCTGGAGGGATGGGCCTGCACCAGCAGCTTCTCCACCGCTGCGATCCTGGTTCTGGTGCACCAAACCGCCGCCCGCCGGTACTGATCTAGCGTCCGGTTCACCTCCGGCGACGACAGCCTCCGGTTCCCGCCTTCTCCTCGTCGCCCTGCCATGTCTCCCAAGCTCTTCTCGCAGGCCAAAGGTCGTGCCCCTGCCGATCGGAAACCAGACGCTGTCCGAGTCTGTCTCCCACACTTCTCCCGCGCAAATCGCGCAAAGGTTGGTCTTCACGAACGCGCGCCCGTCTCTGCGGCGCAGCGGGTTCAGGATCGGCTCCCAAGTTTGCCACCTAGCGTGAGAGAACACGTCGCTCTCCCAGCACACGAAGCACGGAAAAGTAGAATTTGCTTCCGGCACCTCCAGCTCGATCACCGGTACCCGTGCGTACGGAAAACGTACCCTTCGTACGGATCACGCGGGTCCCAGTACGGACAGTTGAACTTGCACTTGCAGGGTACGAAAACCGGGTGCGGCCAGTCCCTCCTGTCCGTACGATCCTCCAAAGGCGCGCGCACCCCTGCGATGTCGGTTTGCGTTGCCGCGTCTTTCTCCGTGGGCTGCCCGTACGATCCTCTGGGCCCAGCTTGCAGATGTCCAGGCATCCACGTAAACAGAGCGAAAATAAAGGATATTCGCTGCGCGATATCTGATAATTTTTGCGAATACGCTTTCGAAATCAAAAAGAAAGGAAGAACAGAGATGGAGCGTTGCTCCTGAGGCTGAGATTCCGAAAAACTGCTTGACACTCCCTGAGAAAGTTGTTAACAACCAACTTCTCGTGTCAAGCCCAGACGTGTCACGTGTCACCGATCACGGCGATCGGTGACTCCCCCCGTCCCGATGCCACAGACAACGGTGTGGCATCGATCTGGCAGACGGGCCTGGCGACCCTACACTTAGGGTTCGCGCGCATTGCTTCTACAATAACCCAAATTATTATTTTCCAAATAATAATTGTCTAGCGCTGCAGGCACCCTGCGTGATGCACGCTGCGCGAGGGTGGCGCGCTGCAGGCTTCCTGCGTGACGCACGCTGCGCGAGGGTGGCGTGCTGCAGGCTCCCTGTGTGACGCACGCTGCGCGAGGGTGGCGCGCTGCAGGCTTCCTGCGTGACGCACGCTGCGCGAGGGTGGCGCGCTGCAGGGTCCCTGCGTGACGCACGCTGCGCGAGGGTGGCGCGCTGCATGCTCCCTGCGTGACGCACGCTGCGCGAGGGTGGCGCGCTGCAGGCTCCCTGCGTGACGCACGCTGCGCGAGGGTGGCGCGCTGCAGGTACTCACGAAGGACAAGCGAAACACGGTGCCAGTGTCGGAGATTACCCCGGGTGCCATTTTCGGGGAGATGGCCTTCTTCCAGGTGAACTCAGCGCCTCCCGGCTCAGTCCGAGGCAAGGCGAGGCCGGAGCCGGCTCCACATCAAGATATTGCCAGGCTTGCGTGGCCGCTGGCTTGCGCCTCCACGTCAGCGGAGTTGCCTTGGACCGAGCACATCCGCCGAGATCCGAGCGCCGCCGAAGTGCGGAGAGCCGCCAGTGTGCCTTGGTTATCCTTGGACTGATGCCTTTGGCATCACGTAGCCACAGAAGACCGGTTGCACTATGTACCCTCACCAGGGATCAAAGGATTCAGTACACACTTGGAGATACTTATCCGGATTTTCCGGAGCTCGCTAGTGATGAATGGGACCCCTTAAGCCTCACTGGGCCACCTATGTATGTGATGGTGTAACTGCGCAGCACGGATATGTGTGCCCGTTTCAGTACAGGCACGCCAGGCGCGCTTGTACTAGTGCATCTCTGCGCCGGCGCACCTGTACTGGCGCCCCCCCTGGGAGGAAACCGGGCCTACCAGTATAAGTGTGCCGACTCTAGACAACATTTCAGTACAGGCGCGCCAGCTCTCTGTACCAGCCCAATTTCCACCCTTATAGGATGTTGAATTTCAAACAATGGCCTCGCAAAACGTTTGGGGGTTTCGGCCCAAAGCCCTCCCCCCACGCCCACATTTTGGGGGGCGTTTGGTGTGTCCCACATCCCAATAGTAGACACCTCCGCGGCGGCCACTTGCCCTCCACGAGCGATGCGCTGAGCTCTGCCGGGGGGGAGAGCTCGATGGCCGTGCAGGGAGGCATTCGCGGCGCAGACGTGGTGGCGTCCAGCGATGTTGTGTCCATTGCGAAGCTGGATATCACAGTGCCGCAGGATCTGAATCTTGCCCAGCCTGGGCTGGGCTTCCAGATCTCTAAGGCACACTCTCCACATCGCCGGCCGTACCCTGCTTCCAGCTCCCATGTTTGCTGTGCTCGGAGGGTGACGGTCCAGTGAATAACCTTGCGCCTTCCAAGCGGGGTGCAACTCCTTGCCACGTGCCGCGGCCAGAATGTGCATGCTGCGCTTGCACGAATGACGGCCTGGGCAGCAACCTCGCCGAAGCCGCGTGAGGGCAGTGCACGTGGCATGACAGGGGGAGATGCATCTGCGGGGAGGGGGTGGTGACGGGTGGCAGATGTTCGCGCTGTCGGCTGTGATGTCGATGCGCTCCTCACACCTTAATCTGGCCCCGAAAGCGAACCAGGCATTCATGCTGCTCAAGAAGGGCAAGGCAAAGACGCTGCTGGAGAAGATCCACAAACAAGTGGTGGGTGCGGCGCCGGGCCCTTAGCACGCGCGCGCCTAGGCAGCCCACAGATGATGTTCCTGTTCCCGGCTGGTGGAGGATGTCCTCTTCCATTGCCGCGCACACCTGGAAACCAATGAGAGGAGCGGTGCTTCGCCGACTATGGGCTCGCCACAGCTGCAGGCAGGCGGGCGGGCCGGCACGCGGGCACAGGCAGCAATTTGCTGACCTCTCCCGTTGTTACGCATCTGACAGTTCCGCAGCGCGGGCCCTACCCCAATGTCAAATGCCAAATGCCAAGTGGGCGGCGCTCCTTCTGCTGGCTTGCGTGCCACCTCAGGCAGGACGAGACCGTGATACATACGCCGGGAAGTGGGCAGACGCGCTGGTTCCCCTGGCGCGGGAGTAGCATGTGGTCTCTCCCCTGCCTCGTGTGCATCGTCTCTTCACTCTTCGACGCCTCATCACCTTCGCCTGCCCGTGCGGAACCCCCTCGTGTCCCTGCCTGTCCCATGCCGCAGGAACAGCTCAGCGGCGGCATGGGCGGCACACGCGCCTGCATCGAACCAAACAGCAAAAAGCGGAGATCTCTGCATGATCAGACGGTCGTGAAGGGCTAGCACATTGATCTGGCGGCCTCCATATCGCGGATCGGCGCGCTTTGTGATTCACAAGGAGGCTACTGCCTGACACCGGATTGGCAACTGGGCGAGAGCGGGCATCAGAGGGGGCGCATGGGTAACGTGCATGAGAGGTTGGGAGGCGGGGAGGGGAGCAGCCGAAATTGTCGAAGGACTTCACGTTGGGGGATCTGCTCGACATCTCCGATTTCATGCAGTTCGCAGTGCACAAGCGAGGGAAGGTTGTCTTCCACAAAGGCTCTGAGATGCTGTCCACCGACCTCGTACTGGACGGTACCTTGGAGCTGCGCAACCCTCTAGCAGGTTCGTCCGTACCGGCCCCACCTGACCCTTATGCGCTGCCTCCCCCGAACGCCAGCTTGGGGTGTGCGACGTGAGATGGGTACGCCTGCATGGTGCGGCGCATTCGGTGCGGGCAAAGTGTTCCCGGGAAAAGGCCTCGTCGCGGCGGTTGCTGGCGATGCCGGGATACCCGGCGCGCTGACAGCAAAGCGCAAGCGTGGCCTGGGCACCCTTCAGGGTTCGCCCCCCTCAAGGGCGCTCAGGCTACGCTGAAGGCGCAGGCGCCTCAAGTGGTGGCCCGGACAGAACTCCGCGATCCGACGCTGCCATTGGGAATGCCTTATTGACGGAGACGGAGGCTGAGAAGGAGGCGGAGACGGAGGGTGACATTGTTCAGCTTGAAAGCATGAAGCAGGCAGCGTCTCTGCAGCAGTGGAAACATATAGTCGGCCCGCTGCACAGCTTTGCTCGCTGGGGTGAAGATGGCGCGCAGGTCAGGAGTGGAGGCGGCATGTTGAAGTTGAAGGGAGGCGGGGCCGCTGCTGTGAGCAGGTGGGCAGGCGGAAGCGTGGCGGGGGCGAGGTGCGTCACATGAACCAGGCCGCGTGTGCGCCCTCAGTATCCCTCTTGCCCCCATTCCCCGGGCGCGGCGTAAACGCCCAATGGGCTCAGTTCCACCGGGTCAAGGCGTTGGGCGCTTGGCAAAGGGTGAACGCCCGTTGGGTGAAAGCCAGCAACCGGCCCGCGAGTTTGGCCGGTGGTGCTTCCGTCGTGTGTGCAGCTCAGCGGGTGTGCGCAGGAAAGCAAAAGGCACATGCGGCGAGGTGAGGGTAGCGAGGGCAGCGTGGGGAGCAGCCAAAGGCGAGCCGAGCGCACATTGGGGCAAGCCTGCGGGTGGCAGCGTGTCTTGAGGCGGAATGTGTGGAGCTTAAGTCGCGCCTTTTGGAGCGCCCACGTGCCGACGTGAAGCAGTGGTGGGACGAGGTGGCGGGCCACGCGCCTATGTTTTGCGTGCGAGCGGCGGGGGAGAGGGCAGCGAGAGTGGGGTTGGGGCCGTCTGCTGGCTGCACCAGGGGAGTGGATCGGGGATTCATATCTGATGGAGTCCTTCAACAGTAAGGCGGAGTATGATTATGACGTGGCGGTGACCCAGAACAGCACCATCGGCAACCTAACCAAGAGCAACTTCATGAAAATGATGAAGGACAGCCCACAGCTGGCTTTCAGGTGAGCGAAGCAAGCGCATCGCCCCCAATTAGTCTCTGCGCGACAACTTCACTCGTCCCACACTCATTGTCGATGTGCTCTCCCGGTGCAATGAGGGGCGGGGTTTGATGAGGCGGCACATCGCCGCTAGGCTTTGCCGAGTCGAAGTACACGGATGCCACCGCGCGCTCACTCTCTTCTCTAAAGAAAAAGAAGAAAAGGAAAAAAAAAAAAAAAACGCCCTTTGGGGGTATGAGCACATTAATTTCCCGGCCCTGCGCTGGGCGGAGCCACTCTCTTATGGGCTACTGCAAATCAGATCTGGATCTTACACATTCCCCTGGATACAATTCAATGGCTCAGATTGCGCGTCGGGCCTAAGATGGAAACACTAACCCCAATGGATGGGGGGGGGGAGGGGGATTGGTGCGCTCAAGGCTATTGCTCCACCTGGATAGCCAGCTCCTTGGAAAGCTGACCACGGACCTCGCGGTACTGTCGAGTACGAAGCGCATCAGGCTCGGGTTCCCTATTGCGGTGGATGGGATGACTCCCGTCGACCGGATGGAGACATTCCTGCTGGCTTCCCGCCAGGTGCGCATCTTTGGCTCTCCCTTCCGATCTCATTAGGGCACTGCCACCTCGCGGCGCGCGGCCGGGTGTGCCAACACTTCACGTCCATCCATCGTTCCATTTATCTGTCCGTCCATTTGTCCATTTATCTGTCCATCCATCTGTCTGTCCATCTGTCCATCCATCTGTCCGTCCATCTGTCCATCCATCTGTCCGTCCAGCTGTCCATCCATCTGTCCATCCATCTGTCCGTCCATCTGTCCATCCATCTGTCCGTCCATCTGTCCGTCCATCTGTCCATCCACCTGTCCGTCCATCTGTCCGTCCATCTGTCCATCCATCGTGCAGATGTCCACTGAGAGGCCGCACACTGGACGAGATACGGGATGCTGGCGAGTGCCGCTGACAGGTAGCGCAGCGCGCTGTGCTTGTGTCGGCGGCGCGGTGCAAGTAGATCTGACAACGTGCGATGAAGCGGCCTTTCTCTGCCGATGAAGGCCCATCCCAGAGGTTCTCTCAGCGCTGCTGGCGGCGCAGCTGGGGGGCTACGGAGCGTAAGGAAGCTTGCCTAGCCGGCGCAGTGTGGAAGTCGGAAAAGCAAGGCGGTGGTGCCCGCATGTCAGCAGCTGGTCACACGCGCAGTCATGCAATATGCTGCGGGCAGATTGCATTGGTCCGTCTTTGATTCTTTTCCCTGCGGAGCCGACGCCGACCTCTCGCGCGCCATTACTCGAGTTGAGCCCACCATTAGCACGGGCGGGCATAATAGGAGAGCCTGGACGAGTGAGACAGCACTGGTGAGACAGCACCTTTGTGAGCCGAACTAAAATTATAACTGGTAAAAGCCACGTCAGCGCTCTGCAAAGAAGCGAGCAGCGTCTGCAGGATGCTGGAAAGATTGCGGAAGAGGAGGGTGGAGGGGGTGGCGGTGCGGGGCTGGACTGGCAGGAGCCTGGGAGGAAGGGGAAGTCGAAGCAGAAGTACACGGAGAATGTGTTCGAGGTCGGGAAGGTAGTGTCGATGCAGATGCAGCGGAGGAAGTCTCAGATTCAGAATCAGATCGAGAGCACGGTTGCTGCAAATGCCGAGTTCGACTGGGAAGATGGCGTCGTAGTCTTCAAGATTCCGGCGGAGCCGGCGCCACCAGCCGACGAGCCGGCACCGGCACCTGTAGAGCTGGAGGAAGAGCTGTCCTTGGACGACATTTCTACACGCGATCACGAGCAGGAGGAGAAGTACACGCTTCATCGCGAGCAGTGCGCCATCCCCACATGCCATAAATTGTTTGTCATCCCCACACACCATAAGCAGCGTGGAAAACCCCACACATGGGAGACCGAGGCGAGAGGCCCACCCAAAAGTATGGCCTCGGCTTTTGCGAGAGGGGGAAGTGGCATGAGCTGCCCCGCTTGGATTCAGAGAGTAGTGCCGCCCTTCCGCGCGCCTTGTGACACCAGCAAAGCTCTCGGTGTAGTACAATCGAAGCAGTGCGAGAGGCGAGGGATGTGCATCACGGCTGCGTCCCCCAGGCCCCCCCTCCCTGCCATCGCATGCTCACTGGTATTCGATCGAGTCGATTTTGGCCGGGCCGGGACTGCCAAGCACCCCTTAAGTTTTGTTGGCCGCTGGGGGCTGGGCGGGTTGGAGACAGATTGATTGAAAAGGAGCTTCTACGCCACCGCACAAGACCCCCAAGCGCCCCTCCCACAAGTTTAACAACAAGCACCTCTTCCAGTGCCAGCCCCACTGCAAGCCCCTCTGGCGTCACGCGACCGCCCTCAGGGCGTGTGTCACGCACGAGGGACGCAGTGGCAGATATCCCTCGCGCTGCATTCTCGGACGCTAGCAGTGGCGCTCCTTCGGGCAGTGGCGCTCCTTCGGGTAGAGTCCCTTTGCGCTTGCCTCGCGCTCCTGCGTGCCTTCACTCCCCCCTGCCTCAAATGTAGGGTTTAGGGTTTAGGGTTTCTAGGGTGCAGACAAAGAGGTTGGAGCAACACGCTTCACACCAGCGAACATCCCAGACCCAGGTCGATTAGCTCGCCAATCCAGGGTGCACGACAGGGCTCAGCCCATGAGAGGCCCGTGAGCGTGGCAGATGGCTTCGTGCGTATCCACCCCACCCTCCGGGCGCACCTTGTTCCTCGATGGCCTCTTTTCGGGGGCGACCAGGGCAGAGGGGCATGGGGGAACGGGGTGCTCGCTGCGGGAAGCAGAAGAGGCCTCCTTCGAGCACGCTGCGCACCCCTCCGGGCATTCGCACCCCTCCGGGCTTCCGCACCATCCCCAGGCGCAATCCAGGAGCCACTCCTCACGCACCGCGCTGCGGCCCGCATCCGCCGCATCGCCCGCAGCGTCCACGAGCCCGGTCCGTGGTCGGCCGAACTCCGGACGCCCCGGAGCCTGGAGGTTGGACAAGGAGTACATCACCCAGACGCTGCGGCACACCAACCCACCGGCCAAGGCAACGCAGCGCTACCCCCGGTTGGTCCCTCGGGGCCCATCCCCAGTTGTGTGTTTCCTGTGCCATGCGCCTGAAGACTTGCAGGGCTATGCAGGGCCGCGGAGGGGGCCGCAGAGGGCATACGCCTCGCCTCCGCCCGCAGGAGACTGGGCACGCCCAAGCGGGCACTCGTTGTGAGACGAGAATGCTCCTGCCTTTGACTGGTGCACCAGAACACCGGCCACTGCCGGCATTACTGGCGGGTGAGGTCCGACAGTCTGCCAGACGCAACCATCCCATCAGCAATACATTGCGCGTGAGCAGGTGGCAGGCTATGTGGCTCTGGCAATGGTGCTCCACGGACCGTTGTGTGTTTCCTTGGGCTCAAGTCCGCCGGAATACCCACGCCGCAGCCATTTGACACGCTCGCCACGTCGACTATTCTCGGATCTCGGACGAATCAAAACGATCCATCGAAGTTCCGATGGAAACGTAACACTCCATGCTAATGAAGGTGATGCGTGAGGGGAGGGGCTTGAGCAGGGACGGGCTGGATTCAGAGCAGAGCGCTGCGGCGTTCGCCCACATCCAGGACATGCCACAGAGCGATCAGTTCCCATACAACAACTACAAGGCGTCCCACACCGCAGCCAGACGCTACTTCCGCCCGCCTTCCGCTGATTCAAGCGTCGCCCGTGAGCTTCCCGAGCTCATCGACTTTGTCACAGAGGAGGCCAACAGGTGCTCGTGTTGCATTCTGCCCAAGCCGCATTTGGAATGTGCTTCGCAAGAGATAGGCCACTGGCTTAACTGGCGCCTTGTCCACCTCATCCTACCCGCTCTTAGCAGCTCCTTGCCCGCCCTCAGCCCTCGAGCGTGTGCCTCATCAGAAAGCCGCGGTGGCAGATCCCGGGGATGCTGGCCGCGGCTCACGCCAGCCCTGGCAGTGGCCGGGAGCTCGCAGGGCGCACATCACGCAGGAGGGCGCAGCGCAAACTGTGACCCATATGATCGCATTGCCCGCATCAAAAGTTTTGGAGAAACCGCGGAGAAAGCCCGGGAAGCTCGCGAGTGGGACACCCCTCTGGAGCGCTGTGGGAAGCCAATCTGCGCGGTGACAGCAGCTGAGGTGATTTCCGGGAATGACGCGTGTCGGGTTGAATGGCCCACAGGGGTCACCTGGAGATGGCGCAGCAGAACATGGTCTTGACACCAGGCAGCGAGAGTAACGCCTCAAGAGAAAGTGCTAAAATCCCTTTCCAGCGCCAAGGAAGCCTGATGGAAACTGCCATGGTACTCTGCGTTGTTCACGCCTAGGCCCAGCTCCCCACCCCCGTCCCTCATAACCCAGGAGGTGAGGGACAGGGTTGTCTTCTGTCCCGCACAGTCTCGCCCCCTGTCCGTCGATGTCCCCTTCCGTCTCTCACAGCAGGACAAGGCAATGCGTCTTCCAGGCGCCTTGGTATCCACGGATCGGGGAGGGCCGGGGCGGAGGGGGTGGGGGTCACTGCGCGCGCAGATCTGTAATGAATGGGACACCAAGACAAAGCCGTTTGTGCAAAAGGCCGGGCGGACGGGGGGCACGTCGCGCGCAGATCTGTAATGAATGGGAGACCAAGACGAAGCCATTTATGCAAAAGGGCGGTGCGGATGAATGCCCGTGCCCGCCTCACCTCGTCCGGCCGTGCCGTGCGCACTTCCCGCGCTTGTGCTCCTTACTCCGCATGTCAAGCTTTTGGTAGCATTTCCCAATAGTCCATGCAATAAGCCCAAATGCTTGACAGAAATGCTGCCTTCACGCACATCAATGATAGTTCATCAGGAACCGCCCAATGTATCCCGCCGTGGCACGTCTGCACACCACGACGCGCTGAAGTTCACGAGAGTCGAGATCGCAGGGCTCAAATTTCTACAACGCAGTTACCGGAGGGTTTCAGCTCAATCTGACGGATACCAGATGTCTGACGTTAGCGCCCTGGCATGAAGCCCAAAATAGGAGCCTCTTCTTCTACCAGTTGAGGGTTCTTCACAAATCTGCGCGCAACACTCTCGGGAGGCCATACGCCGAGACTGCCTCGATGCCTGATATCACTTCGCCGCAGAGGACACGTGGATCAGGAGATGCGGGGCGCGGGGAGGGCTTCAAAGGGCGCGCAGCATTTCTTCAGCTCGGATCCGTCAAGAAGATCCTGCGCCGCCTCGGCAAAGCGTGCTCAGTCCCTATTTCTCCCACTGCTCCGCGCATAACTGCAGGTGCCGTCGCAGAGCACTCGGGAGTGATCTACGGTCGAAGGGAGGGTGCTTGATTGCGGGTTCGCAGTGGTGATGCAGCACGTCGTGATCAACGAGGAGCCGAGCGTCGCCCAGGACCACCCTAAGGCCCGCCCCAGGTCTTGCCCCGCCCTCGTGCGGCTGCGTTTGAATCCGGGATTCACGGCGGCGGAGTGTGAAAGGGATCGAAGTCCCAGCCATTGCTGCGAGTGCGCCCTGTCCGGACCTGAGGGAAACCGGCCGTTGCTGAGCGCGCCGGGTGGGAGTAGACTGCCACTCGGGCGGGGGAGAGCCATTCGCGGCAGGCCAGGCTGGATGCAGGTCTCAGCACTACGATTATCCAGCTTGCGCCATGTGACTCGTGCACGGGGGGGCTGCCCTTGCCCCCACGATGAGGATGTGGCCGTGCGGTGGGGTGGTTGCAGGCCGTTCTCGTCACGAGCTGCGGGATCTGCACGGCCGGCGGAGCGCATGAAGCGGCCTCTAACAGCGCAGCTCGGCGGCGCAGCACACTCGGGGCCCCGGGCGAGGCGCAGCATGGAAGCCGACACTGGGCGTGCCCCGCTCTGCTACAGCTTCTGGGAGAGTGGGCAGGAATTCCCCAAATCGCAGTCCAGGTGCCTTATCAACGCCCCCCCCCCTTGCGTGCAACCTGGGCTTTCTCCGACGTGCGTGCTGTGGTGCAGAGGAGAGCCCCCTTTGGTGGCACAAGGGGGTCATGCAGAGTCAGCTGTTTCTGCATCTAATGGCTGAGTACGGCGCCCCCAGAATGTAGCTGGCATCTAATGGCTGAAAAGGGCCTGCCTGGAATTTGGCCAACCTCGAGTGTGGGAGTACTATCGGGCACCGCACAAATAGGGAGGAGTCTCGAGAGACTCTAGAAAAGAGCAGTCTCGAGAGACTCTAGAAAAGAGCAGTCCTGGAGGTTGGCTTCTTCGATCGAGTTTGCACGAGGTGGTGTGCAGCACTGCTTGGAAGCTGCCCCATTGGCGAGGCCCGTGTGAGCCCTGCCCAAAGCTGAAGGGCCCGCTCGCATGTGAGGCAGTTCGCGAGGTGCGTGGAGTGGAAGCCGAGGGGACTCGAAACTTGACACCCTCGGAGAGGCCCGTCTTTGTTTTCCCTTCTCTTTTTTTTCCAGGAGTGACACGAGGCGGCTTCTCTGCCACAGGATTCAAAGCAGGCGCCTCAACGCATCCCTCGTCTCAGGCCGCCGGAAGTCTCCCAGGAAGTCTGGACCAGACCCTAGCCGCTCCCCGTCACCGCCACGCCCTTCCACCTCACCGCCGCAACCCACCCAGCATCCCACCCCAATCAGTTTCAATCCCACGGCCAACACACCCCGCGTGCTCTCCCCTAACCCCTCACCGTCGCCTTCACCAGAGAGGCGTGGTGCCTCCAGACCCCCGACCCCGCATGGAAGCAACTCGGATAGCACGCCGTCCCCGCCCCGTCGAAAGCAGGTGACGGCTTGGCGCAACCCGTGCAAATCTGTCCACCCTATCTCCCCACCTCCCGACAACCTCGCAACACCTGCGCGTGATCACATGTTTCCACCCCCCCCTGGATGCTGCGCCCGTGGATGCCCCGCAGAATTCTCCCGCCGTCCTGTGCATATACATCGCAAGCATCTGCCAAGCATACAGCATGTACCGACCTGGTCACACGCATCTCCGGCATCGACAACCAGACAGCATGTACTGCGCTGTGCATGTGCACTGCAGGCGTCCGCCAAGTGTACAGAACGTACCGCGCTGTGTGCTTGTTCTTAATCCACGGCGTGCCTTCATGCCCGGTTAATCCACGGTGTGCCTCCATGCACGGGTAATCCACGTCGTGCCTGCATGCCCGGGTAATACGCGGTGTGCCTCCATGCCCGGGTAATCCACGGTGTGCCTGCATGCCCGGGTAATCCAAGGTGTGCCTGCATACCCGGGGAATCCACGGCATGCCTTCATGCCCGGGTAATCCACATCGTGCCTCCGTGCACGGGTAATCCACGTCGTGCCTTCATGCACGGCTAATCATGATGTGCCTCCATGCCCGGGTAATCCACATCGTGCCGTCATGCCGGGTAATCCACATCATGCCTTCATGCCCGGGTAATCCACGTCGTACCTTCATGCACGGGTAATCCGCGGTGTGCCTCCATGCACAGGTAATTCACGGTGTGCCTGCATGCCCGGGTAATTCACGGTGTGCCTTCATGCCCGGGTAATCCACGGTGTGCCTGCATGCCCAGGTAATCCACGTCGTGCCTCCATGCACAGGTAATCCGCGGTGTGCCTCCATGCACAGGTAATTCATGGTGTGCCTTCATGCCCGGGTAATTCACGGTGTGCCTGCATGCCCGGGTAATCCACGGTGTGCCTGCATGCCCGGGTCATCCACGGCGTGCCTTCGTGCCCGGGTAATCCACGGTGTGCCTGCATGCCCGGGTCATCCACGGCGTGCCTTCGTGCCCGGGTAATCCACGGTGTGCCTGCATGCCCGGGTAATCCATGGTGTGCCTCCATGCATGGGTAATCCACGGTGTGCCTACATGCCCGGGTAGTTCACGGTGTGCCTGCATGCCCGGGTAATCCACGGTGTGCCTGCATGCCCGGGAATCCACGGCGTGCCTTTATGCCCGGGGAATCCGCGGTGTGCCTTCATGCCCGGGTAATCCGCGGTGTGCCTCCGTGCATGGGTAATCCACGGCGTGCCTGCATGCCCGGGTCATCCACGGCGTGCCTTCATGCCCGGGTAATCCACGGTGTGCCTGCATGCCCAGGTAATCCGCAGTGTGCCTCCATGTCCGGGTAAACCACGGCGTGCCTGCATGCCCGGGTAATCCACGGCGTGCCTTCATGCCCGGGTAATCCACGGTGTGCCTGCATGTCCGGGCTAGGTGTTGTTTTTTTGCTCCGAGCAGGAAGGCGAATCATGCTACCGTTGTGTCATGCATTCCACGACAAACAATCTCATTCGGGCATCTTCATGTGTCATCATTCGAGTGACATTCGCCATAATGAGAGGGCAGTCAGTTCACTGGATGAGCATGACCTGCCACAGGCGGCATCAATGAGAGAGGCTAGCTCGGTAGACGGCACACCCACCTCGGATGTGCCTTCGGACCAAGATTCTGATGGGCAGGATGTTCGATGGGGATGTTACACCAGGAACTCATGGATTTACCTTTATATGTGAAAATGAACGAGGATATGGAGCTTTTGGCGCCACTGCTGAAATCCCAGACCAGCAACGTTACAACCAGTGGTGCTATGCCAACAATGGGGGATGACAGCCTTGTGAGCGTCGGCTCTGCAACCCCTGTACCGAGCACCCGCAACAGCAACATGGCCAAAGGTGCGCTGCTTAAGGCAAGGTCCGACGGGGATGCCATGCCAAACCATTCATCACGCGTGTTACGTGTCCACGCGTGTTACATCGCAATCCCTACAGCTTTCGAGGGCTGGGATCTCTTGGATGTTCCTGTAGTTATGGCTAAAACCTGTCAAGAGACGCAACTCTAAAGCGGTGAACATTTCAAAAACTGCTCAGATTTTGAACACTGAACAGAAAAGTGTTCAAAATCCTGGATCATCAAAATATTTCAAACAGATCCGACGATTGCAACAGTTTTCGGTCACTGCCGGGTTTGTCCGCCAGGCGCGTCCTCCACGTGTGTCCATGCGTGTCCGCCGTTTTATCTGATTTCGATCGTTGTGTGTATGGCCAAGGCTGGGACCTGACGTTGTGCGAGGAGTGAGAAGGCCACGCGTCTGTGCTCCTTGCAGGTAAATGGAAGGGCAGCATGTACTTCTACACCATCCCACGTCCAGGTTCGAAAGGGATGGGCCACGGGCAGGGCAACAGCCGCTGTAAGTGCTCCCAAACTACGTTGTCCCCCACCATTCTAGGGAGAGGGTCAATCCGGAAGTGCCGATGACATTCTCAAATTGTAGAAGCTGAGTATATTAAACTGGTCCCAAACACTCATGAGCAGCACCAATGAGCAGCGCCACCCGCCTCCGAGCAGCACCAATGAGCAGCGCCACCGAGAGTCTCGGATCACTTGGGTGTGACTGCGGGCGGGTATGACTGCCTGTACACAAGTATGGTTACGTGATATCCAGTCCCTCACCGGGGCCCATTGAATTTGTCAAATTCGAGAAACTTACAGTGGATATGTTACATTGTTAACAGCGGAGTGCTGTAGAGCACAGCACGGTCTGTTCCCAGTGCCACTCACTTGCAATATATGGGATCCACCTGTCTTTGCCAACAATGTTGAGGCTAGTGGTGCTGGGATGATGCAGCTGGAGAAAGTCGTCATTCCCTCGACTCTTTAAGTAGTCAATCGCAGCGGGGTTTTCAACACCGCCAGCAGCGGCCCATTGTTGCGCAGCCTTCTCTCACAGGATCATATTCGGACATTAATGTAGGCTTGACGCACACCCCAATGGTAACCTCAACCGTCATGAATATGAATGCACGCCGACGCCATGAGACGGCAATTGATTTCGGCATTCAAGGCACGCGTCCGCCTTCTGGTGGGGTTCCAAAGGGGCGTAAAGTATAATGGTCTAAGCTGACCCCAAAATAGTCCAGAAGGTGTTCCTCTACCACACACTGATTGTCTTCAAAACATCCAGTCAGTGTGTGCATAGAACTGTATATAACATAGCCGCGTAACATTTTCTATCTAGACCGCGACACTTGATTTACAATGTAAACAGGTATAAATAAGATTGAATACGATCGCAAGCAACGTTATAGCAGTTGGATATTTTCATGTCATTACACAAATGGGCCACAAACGATGTCACACCAATAACACTCGACTTGGGTATTCCATCCAGCATGTGGCGGGTGTGTGTTGCTCAATGTGCCTCCTATCATTTGTGTTGCGCTGCAACTGATTGTTTCCTGGCATCTTCTTTTGGCTCTTGTGCCGTTGCCTGGATCAAAGCACTCCCTATGTTCCATTTATATGAGGTGTGTGCATTGCAAAGATGGATGAGTCCAACAGCCCCACCCAGGCTTATACAAATTAGTGTTATCATGTGTAAGGTCGTGTGTGTTGCCATGCGTTTTGGGGTGCCCAGGGCAGATAGCGAAAACCTTGGTGTTAGTTGCCGTGCGACTATGTCATCCATCCGGAGGCTGCAGCCCCGCCGTCCGCCCGTACAGACAGCGCACAGCACCGCGACTGGCAGCCGCCCGAGTGTGCCCATGCCGTCGCCTCATCACCCGGATATTCAGCACATTGCAGCTCATCCCTCGCAGCAGGAGCGTCTACACGCCCACTTCGCGGGAATATCGGCGGACGGAGGACATCTACACCGACAACAGCGTTGTCGACCCCACCGTCTCCAAGGGCGCTGTCACGCCCGCCGTGGGATGTGGGCGCATGTCGCTACCCCGGCTTTGCACGATTCGGCATTATGTCGGTGTGCACGGCCGCTTTCATCTGGTGTGCATCCGCCGGGGCTGGTGTTTTGGGGGGAATACAGATTTAAGTTTGATGATTATTCAATTAAGGGTAGGCTGCTGCGAGTTTTCGACTAACTTGTTTTCATAGCAATTTGCATGTTCAACATAAATGAAGCTATTTAATTGTTACAATCATAACGAGCAGTATACCCTATAGAATGGCTGGCAGCCCACCAAGTCCTAACAATCGTTTAGAGTTACGCTGACCATACAAAAATATGACAGAAAATCAAATTACAAAAATTTCGCCCGAGTACAGTTCGAGCTTCGGGTTATCACGGGTAGTTTCGGTTCCGGGTAATTAGTTTACCGTTTATGACGATACACTCTACTTCCGACCGACCGAACTGAGAGCTATTTCACAACCAGTTTACGGGTACTCTGGAATTGTTGCATCAAAGTGTATATAATCAAAAATAACCCCGAAAGCGATAAGAGAAGCGAAGTGGCAAGGGTCTAAAGGGTAAGGGATAACTATTGTATATATGTTTTAGAAGCGCCGAAAATTCATTTACAATTCATTTACAAGTAGTTTTCCGCATGCACATTCGCATGCATATCAGATCGCACAAGGAGCGAGGGATTCTCGCACATCATATGAGGGTATATGCAACTCTTTGCGGCTTTCAGCTGACAAAACTGTCTGTTTGTGTTTCGAGTAAGCTATACGCACCACCATCGCATAAGTAACCGAACACTTTCCGCTTACACGTTGCGGCTGACGAAGTCGCTTCATCAGCAACCTACATGAACCTACCTGCAAAAGCAGTGGCTGGTCAAGTATCGTCGTTGGCAAAGCGGTCGAGTCTCACAACCATCCTCGTGGAATATGATATCGCATATAGGATAATGCCTACTGATGACTTGTTAGATTCGACGATGCTAAAAAATTAACGCCTTGGTATGTGCTATACTTGCAGCATGCGCTATCCGGTTGCGCTCGAATTTATGTCCCGAGACATCGCGGACCACCACCATCATCATCGTATTACTTACGCCATTAAATAGACTACGCCCTTGTCCATAGTGATGCACCCATGCATCTATATCATCGTGTGTGAGTTTGATTGCACTCATTGTAGCGCACAAATTGCATTGTTGTGTGACATCTAAACAATCATAATTATAAAATGCCTACTGATCGTCTTTAATTTCACAGTGTCGATATATGATGTTCTTTACACGTTTATACATCGTGGTACCGCCCGCAGTGCCGAGTTGACATACTTCGTTGAAACAACCCGGTGTGTTTGAAATGCCACACCCTGCTGTCAATAGACTGTTTGTGTCTGCAACACTGTTTAGTTTCTTGCTTTCTTCGCTCCTGGAATTCACTGCAATCTAGTGTAGTCGAAATGGACACTCTCCATAACATTATGCATCAATTGGGGATACTGCATGCCATCGTACATAACCACAATGCTGAGATATGATAGATCTATCTATTGGGTGGCTATTTGTACATTAGCAACGTCTCACCGGAGTGCAGCTGACTGCCAAATACGCAACGAATTCCGAAATACCCAGCAGAAGAGTCCATTATTGAAAATCAATGAACTTGAGAAAAAGATGAGCATAAGCATCCAGATGAAGATGTGAAGAATGATGTCTGGTGAAATCCAGGGATAAGTAACAAACATAAGCAGCAGCTCCAGCAGCGGTATGAGTATGTCCAAGCATTTCTGGTTGTGGGCTTCCACCTGACGCGCTCTCTCACCAAGCTGATCCAGCCGCGTAGCGAATTGTGGCGAATGACGGAGAGGAGCCAAGAAAGGGGAATGCATGATTGTGCTTGCGAAGCATGGTGAAAAGCAGCTCTCGATGCCTGCCGCAACCTTATCAAGGCCCTCGTCGCCGTGTCCAAGTGCAATCTCCGCGAGGCCCAGCGCATAATGCCGCTGCGCCTCGTCAGTAAGCACCGCAGGTCTTGTCTTCATGCCTCCTAGATAGAGCATAGCCCTTGGCACAAAGCCTTCCATATCAAGAAACCTCTTAAACTGCACCCGCCACCACTTCCATGAGTACCTGCGCGCGTCGTGAAGTGCAAAGACCTCGTCGCACAGCGCTCTAATCCAGCTCTCCTGAGTGTGCGCGCCACTTTTCAGCTCTCCGCGCCGCTGCATCTCCTTCCAATGCATACTGACCGCCATGCTGGCACGAACAATCATCATGTCATCAAGGACAAAGTTCCATTTGGGCGAATCCAGAACCTTGGCATACAGTTGGGCTGCCTTGTCCCAGTCTCCCCCCAGGGCCCTCTGCTCCGCGGCGCCCATCGTGACAGCAGCTAGCGTCGCCTCAGTAGTAGTTTGGGCCATCACGGGAACGAACATGACAACGCATGAGAATGCGGCTATAACGAGCCCGAGGAGCACGTGCATGCGCCTGCTGTCATGTGATGGAGCAATGATGATGAATGCGATAAAAACGTATCGGATAATATCAAGAAGCGCCCGCATGAACCGGGTCACCCACCGCTTCGGCACGAGAATCGGCATCTTCTGTGTAATACGCCCCATCTCGTTGTCCTGCACTATCATCAAATGACAGCTGAAAGCCAAGATGCCAAAAATCACCAGCATGGCCGGGAGAACGTACGAAGGATACTTAAAGAAGATGTTGGGTTCCCAAATCATCAGTGCCATCATAATGACAGAGGCGGAGGCCATGGTGACGTACAGTCGAGTTGCGAAATTAGGGTAACGGTTCACAAATATCACAAATGCTTTCTCCGCGGCGAGCTCCTCTGTGCATCGCCCAACACCATTACGCTCCACGTCAGCTACTCTCCGCGGACTAGGTGGGTAGCCACGGCGGGCACCGTAGGATCCAGATGGCACAGGCGAAAGTGGACGGGATCGGACAGTCAGTGCTGCTGAGGTTCAGAATCAAAACTTGGGCGCTAAAACCCAACATGTGAGTCAGCCGGCACCTGGACTCCAGTATATGCCAAAGTTGCGCAATATTGCCGCGGCCTGGCTGACCTACTGGATGACTCATGTGCAGCCTGGGCGCTGGCCGTCCCAAAGCATCAGCTCTAGCTGGCATGATGAAGCGCATAATGAGACGTGAATATGAAACGTCATCTCAGCAACGGTCACCCTCCGGTGCTTGAAGCTGACAGCCCCGGAAGGCAGTCATCGCACCAAGGCGGCGTTTATTCGTGTGTTGGTTGGCCAGTTTTGCCCTGCCGAGAGCTCGCTTGGCACCTCCCACAACAGATGTTGCTAAGTAAACTCCTTGTCAACAAGATACTGACCACCACCGCCACGCCGAGAGGCTGCCGGGTGCGCCGCCCCCCTGGCTAGCGACTGGTTGCTTACGTCTGCGCGCCGCCCCCCTGGCTAGCGACTGGTTGCTTACGTCCGCCGCCGCCCCTGGCTTGCGCATGACCACGATACTGCTTCGTCCGCCCGCGCGCCCCCTGGCTAGCGACTCTCGTCTTCCTGACCACTTGTTCATTGGCTCTCTCTGTCTCGCTAAGCTATTTCCTGGCGTACTGCCTTCAAGGGGGTTGGTTGTATCCTTCAATCGCCGCTTAGCCAGATGGAGGCTTGACGATTGACTGAAGCACAGGGAGACGGCGGTTGAAGGAAATTTGGAGCTACCGAACGGAGGATCGACCACGCCGTTTGCCACGTGGATCCCATACAAAAATATTCATCTGTAACAGAAAGCGCAAGTGTAGCAGCACGAGCATAGAAAATGGACCCACCTTCATTCAGTGGCGATTGCATGGCGTCTAAAGCAAGCTCTATGCTCTCTGCCAACCACAGATTGATGACTCTTTGCACCGAGGAATTTAGCTCCGCCATGCCTCCGGGAACATCCCGCTCGATGTTGGCGAGAATCATCGCCTTGTCTGTGTCAAACTTGGCCTCCGCCTTCCGAGCATCGATATTTCGAATGGTTTCTTGAATAGTGTGGTAACTGGCGGAGCATAAGTTAAGGATCAGTCCCCTTTCAAGGCCGCTGTGCCCTTGTATTGCTACAAGTTTGCACTATTTGAACCTCGTACACGGAACCGGGCTGCTGTTCAGCGAAATTTTCCGGCGCCATCTTCCGTGAGTGAACGTGAGCGCACGCCTATTGCGCAACGTGAGCTGCAGGAGGCGACCTTTTTGCAGGACCGCCGGTGTATGCGCATTACCTGGTGGTGATGTGCCTGCGGAGCTTCCGGCGCTCTGAGGCAGGCATGACCACTACCAGCCGGGCGTTGCACATGATGCAGTGCATAATCTCATACAAGCACCAACACCGCTTTATCATCGCCGGATCCTCCCATCTGTGCAACCCAAACACAGGCTGACCAGACGACATTCGTGCTCGTGATCCAATGGCGTAAAATTAACGTCGTGTCTCCATTTGAGCCTCGCAGGATGCCTTGTACGGTCGCCATCTTGCAGGCTCGCTTCTAGCTGTGCTCAAGCAGGCCCACACTCGGCATGCCCGCCACAGTGAATACAGGTGCAGAGAGGCGTGTATGCAGTCAGCTATCTCTAAGAAGATGGGATACACCACAACATTGCCGTTCAGGAACAGTTTATTTGACTCCTTCAGCCTTTGGGATAGCCACCCTGCGAGTTCTCGCGTAGTCGGTGAGGCGCAACCCGCTGGAAGACACGCCGCCCTGCCTGCGCTGGAGCGCGGTCCCTGCTCAGAGGGGGCGCGGTCCCTGCTCAGAGGGGGCGCGGTCCCGGCTCAGAGGGGGCGACGCGGAAGTATCACCTATCGAAGACCAGGCAGACATTGCCAGTTGCATTTACAGTACGGCGCAGCTTTTCCGCAACGTCGCCTTCAGCTGTAAAGTGCTGGTTGATGGCAAACAGGTCAAGCCAAAAGTACTCCGGGGTATGGACTCCTTGCTTCGTCCTGCGACTCGTGCATTCATCACTGCATGGAAGGGGTAACTTGCTGACGCGCAACATCGAATGAGAAGGTGCGATCCTAAGGCAAGTCAGTTGGAGGGCCATGCAGCCGACAAGTCAGTTGGAGGGCCATGCAGCCGGCAAGTCAGTTGGAGGGCCATGCAGCCGGCAAGTCAGTTGGAGGGCCATGCAGCCGGCAAGTCAGTTGAAGGGCCATACAGCCGGCAAGTCAGTTGGAGGGCCATGCAGCCGCCAAGAACGAAAGACACGGCGCCATGCTGTACCATCGGCGGCACGCAGTGCGTCAGGGCTGCGGTATCGTCGAGGCGGAGCGAAGAGCACGTCTCGCGTGCTACGGTTGCTAGGACTGCGCGGTGCAAAAAAGTGAGACTCGGGGTCTACGGGTGCAGTTCTCGTATGCTCGGGATGGTTACCAGGTGTTTGTTGCACGAGGCGATGAGCGAAGAGAATAGTTCTCTCGTCTCTGCGGCCCTCGCGCTTCGTCGAGCAAACAGAGACATTGACAGAGGAGAATTTTGATAAGTGAATTGTTACCCAGCGCGTAAAGGTAAAGGGATGCGTTCAAGAGCCTGAGCGATAATACCTGGTATATTGATAGTCCTCCAGGGCAGCAACCAACTGCCTCCACCTTCCCTTCCAGGCGTGAGAAACAAAACACGTAGCTTTGCCTAACCACTTCGTAGGCAATCCAGCTACGATGGTGTCCACAGCTGTACACTCTGCACACGCAAAGACGTTGCGCGCCGCGGGTAAGTGGGAGTGCAAGTTACGATATCCGTTTGTGTCCGTTTGTGTCCGGAACAGGCAGTCATGGAAGCAAGCCCCAGCGGTGTTCTGGGGACATACTGGGCGAATGAACGCGTGTGTCCCGTCACATATCAGACACAATCGCGCAAGAGAATACTCTTCGCGGTAATCACGCTATTTTTCATGTTGCAGGAGTCACGGAGACATTTTGACTGTCCTCCAGGCGCACGACAGAGAAGAGACAGAAAATGGAGAGAAAAAAAACTGAGCACTTGTGAATCGTCGGTCGTGAGCTGATATGGATATGGCCAAGCTCTTCTTTCGTGGCTAAGTCTTGCAAACTGAAAAAACTTCCGAAACACCAAGAAGTGCAACATCACGGGAAGGACTCATAAACCTCCCCTGAGCTTTGACAGTCTAAGCAATACTTTTACGAGAGGGACGTCGGAGATTAACCTTGCGCGTTTCGAAACTCAACTTCGATTTCCACGCAATAGTCAACCTTACGTGCCTGGGTCGCCGGCTTGATAACATGCTCCACCACATCATCCGTCGTGGGATCTAAGCTCAAATCCGGGAAGTGCTGTTCGGTAAAGTGGCGCAGATATTCAACCGTGACACCGCGTTCTTCCACCGGAAGGAAAGCGAAGGTCGTCTGCCTGTGCACTTCACTTCGCAGACTGCTCTCGCGAATTGGCGTGGGGAGCGTTGCAGGCTGTGAAGTTTGAAGGGGATGTGTCTGCATCCTTTCTCTAAATTCTGTTTGCGAGAGAGCTCTCTTAATTTGTATTCGAGAGTTCGCTCTAACTAGATAACTAGATTTGTCTTCGAAAGCGGAAAGATGAAACTGTTATAAGGCCAAAGCTTCATAAACTTGAAGAAAAGTGAATATCAATGTCTTCGTGGTGGATCTGTCCAACTGTTTGCTTGCAGTTTCTAGGCAGGAACGCGAGGGCACAGGCGGAGCGCGGAGGGCTACTGTAGCGATAGCGTCACAGGGAATGCTGTTGTAGGGCTAGCGTCTCAGGCGGTAGGGGGGGGACACAATTCGAATTGCATTGCAGGGCCCGCATTCCGTATCGTTTGAGTAATAATAGGGGGTACGTGAACGTACAGGTGGGGAAAAATCAATCTCCAAAATTGATTGTGGTTGTGAGGAGTTGTTCGTTCTGAATTCTGTGGCATTCGCATCGCATGGCATAGCATGGCATGGCATGCGCCTTCTGCGTTCTGGCGTTGGCGTTCGAAGTCCAAGTCGAACATCAACCGACCGCGTTGATGTTCCCACTATTATGGCCGTCTGTCCATACGCATAGTAAATCAGCCGAATCGTTTCTTAACATTGTATCGCGCGGGGAAATTGCTCGCCCCGCGCGCTGAGAGCCTTTACGATATATAATTCTAGAAAGTATACCAATGTTGTCGTTCTTGAATTATTTTATCAACAAATGCATATCTAAGAATTTAACAGTTATATGCTATACGATTTTTTTCTATTCACAATTTCGGAAATCCGAGCACACCACGTGGAAGCCCGCGGAGAGGGCTATAATTATATCCGTTTATATGTTGGATTTGACCACTGCAAACGCCCCTAAAAATAGTGTTCGATATAACGGTCAAATCCGACATATAAACGGATAGAACTATAGCCCTTTTCGCGGGCTTCCACGTGATTTACTCAAAACTTCCAAAAAATGATTTCTCCAAAAACGTATAGCGGTCAACGCTCGTGAATTAGAACCAATCACAAAGCTTGAAGAGTCCCGCTTCCATGCCATCCACTGCCCCGCCAATTATCTTGTGCGCGCATGACGCGTAAGCTACGCATCGTCCATTTTCTCGCAGATCCTGCGATAGTCATTAACGGAATGATGACAAAACTCAACAGGGAAAGGTCTAGCGATTTTCTATACATTTTACATTTCAGTGACGGCTCACTTACTGTGCGCAGACGGTCATACACTATCGTCACCCAAAATAAGTCATAGCTGGTTTCTACGAAATCAAACCTCTAGAAATTTATACACAAAAGTGTTAAGGGCTTAGCTACCCGTGGTCGTCGATTTAAAGTATTAACACCGATCCCGCCCCCCTCGATCCTCGCCAAAAAGAATTATCTCCGTCAGATCGATGGTGCCGATCGACAGTCAAGGGTTCGAACAAAGGTTTAATTCATATTTTATTCGGTTTATCTCATATTTTATATTTTACATTTTATAATATTAATTATTCAGACGACATTCTGTCGATATATTTATAAATATATGTAAATATATATACAAACATATTTGCGATTGAAATTTTGTTTGCAGCTTTCATCTCAACGACGCAAATTGATTTCATCCACCAGCGTCACGCAAAAGAGCGTCACGCAAAGCTAGGCTATAAACTACTACACTATACGTCTCCCAAAGCTAGGCTATAAACTAATACACTATACGTCTCCCAAAAAGCGTGACGCAAAGCTAGGCTGTAAACTACTACACTACTGTATACGTCACGCAAAAAGCGTGACGCAAAAGAGCGTGACGCAAAGCAATGTTCGTTCTGTAATAGCTGGTGGCGCGCCGCCAAAAGGAAACATGTCACTGACAGGTTAAATTTGAATGCATGTGTGCGGCAGTCGAATCCCGTACTTAGCAGCGAAGATGGAGACGCTGATGAGGAAGGAGCTCACCTGAATGTATACAGTAGCGACGATGAGGACGCTGATGATTCTGATTTTGACATTATACCCCGACCTTCACGAACAGCAGCAACGCGGAAGTCAGCACAACGTACATACATTGGAACTACTTCTACCCGCAGCAAAGGCAAGCGTGCACCAAAATCAAAGCAACCAGCTGCAGGTTATCTGTTATCATGAGTTCAGCATAACGTTTTCGAAACTGGTTACTTATTTACCTGAGGACGAGTTCCACAAGGGAGCTGATTATCTGGAGGTCTTGGACTACATGACGTGTGTCTACGAGCAAGGGGATGAAGAAGGCCATTGGCACGCGCAGTGTGCTGGCGGCGGCACGAACATCAAGAAGGACGCCATTCACGCTGCCTTGAAGTCTGCACTTGGATGGGAAGGTGTCGTCCGTCAGTCGAACTGGAATCTTGTCGTCAAATATCTTAATACAACAATAAGGTACACACACGTATCAGGATGATCGGCTACCGCCATAAGAATGTACAGAGATTAGAGGACGCCATTATCCGAAACAAGAACGTCAGCAAAGCAGACATTAAGGCCGGGCTGGACATGACCTTCTCTACGGTTCTTCACAACTGAAAGGGAGGATGGAGTTGACGAAGTACAATTTGTTCGCGAAGGCAGATGTTTTCTGACGTTTCCGCATGAAGAGGAGGTTCGCGAGCTTTAAGTCTACTTTAAAACGCATGGTACGGTCTGGCAAGTATGTGTTGTGTATTGACTTCATCACTGACGGGCGTGGATTGTCGGAGCAGCGTTGTGAGAGTCTGTGGAAGATGGTTATCATGCCCGCGTTAACTGTGAACACGGACATCGCCGACGTCATGTTCCCGAGTTCGACTTCCTACTTCGATCGATCCCGGTATAAATTCTAAATTCTAGAGATTCATGAATTTTGAATTCCTCACATACTGAACGTGAACCGGCACTCATGAGTGAATGTCTCTCACCGGCCCGCGTACTGAACGTGGGCCGGATCATTATGCGCCTTCACATCTTGAGTTTCGCATCTGTATCGTTGGATTTTAACATTGTCGAATCTGACTGTCTGTGCAGGTATTTTAATAACCAGATTGTGAACTCGGACACTCAGATAAGGCAATTGCCATATGAAGAATCTGACGTGTCTGACACGGTAGAAGAGCAGACTAGGCGGGTTTACGAGGCACGGCAGAATGTTCCTAAAGATAGCCGATATTTTTCTGACACGCAGGCAGAGGTGATGGCGAAGCGTGGGAGAGTTTCTCTGAATGCAGATGAAGCTGGACCGAGTGGCACAACGAATGTTAGTGAAACTGTTGAGTTGGCAACTGAACAAGTGCCGACACACGCCCCTTATCAGTATAATCTCTGTGCGGGATTCGGGGTTGAGGACATCCTGTCTTCTGTCACCATGACCACACCTGTCATGAATGTGACTCCACCGAGACAGCAGGCAAAATATTATGTTCCTGGTGCCGAGGCACAAGCCCTGCTGCCACGACCGAGGCTCAGGCTGTCACGCCAGAAACAATGGTGCCTGCAGTGAACTCTGTTAGCACTTCTCTTTTAAAAGCAGCTCCAGAAGAGTTAGCAAACATTGTTTTTGCCGTGCTTCGCTCCAAAGGTGCAAAGCTTTAAGTATTTTATTTTTTATAAAGAATTTTAGTTTCGGAGATTTTTAACAAAAGGCTTTTGTAGACGTGTCATGGCGATTTTTTTGATTTGATGCGAAATTTTCTTAATTTTCATAGTTTGTTATCAAGTTATCAAGTTATTTGAATAGTTTGCTATATGTACAACAATACCAACAATACATATGCAAAAGAAAATGATTTCAATTTTGATGTTATATCGCTCTAATCGCGACAAATGACATATCAAGGTGTTCGTCTATGAAATACCTATTTGGAACAATAAACTTAATTTGAGTTGGTGAAGTATGTAAACAATCATGTCCAAAAAACTCAATATATATCATAGGGTTTATTTTTTTAAGCGTCAGATGAGATCTGCCCAATTTTGAAAACTGCAGATATTTTGAGGCTATTAAGTGATGAAATCTGCCCATTTTTTGGAGGCTATCAAGTGATGAGAATTGCAGATTTTTTGAGGCTATTAAGTGATGAAATCTGCCCATTTTTGGGAGGCTATTAAGTGATGAAAATGGCAGATTTTTTTAGGCTATTAATTGATACAATCTACCCATTTTTGGGAGGCTATTAAGTGGTGAAAACAACATAGTTTTCTAGGCTATTAAGTGATGAAATCTGCCCATTTTGGGAGGCTATTAAGTGATGAAAACAACAAATTTTCTTAGGCTATTCAGTGATGAAATCATACCATTCTGTGGAGTCAAGTCAAAACTTGCTACGTGTTAAGACTGCTTAAAGTTACACTAATAAAAAGTTTATCTCAATCTATTTTTGCTAAACCCACATATGCCCGTGGAGTTGGCAAACTTGGAAACTCTGTGTCGCACCACATATCAAGTACAGGGTCATAAACTTCCACAATATCTAAGCCTTTTCCATCTGGGCCATAGCCACCTATCACCAAAATCTTGCCGTTCACTGTGATAGCAGATGCACCTTCTCTTGCTCTGCGTAAGGGTGCGACATTAGCCCAAGAGTCACTTTGTGGGTCATACCTTTCAACAGAGCTTATGGCCACATCTAGCGGATCCCCCTCCTCCTCCTCCCTCAGTGTTACCCCCCCTATCACGTACAAGTGCCCGTTTAAAGTCTCTAAAGCATAGTCTTGTCGTTCTTGTGTGAAACCTTGAGCTTTTGACCATGAATCTACACTTGGGTCATATACTTGCATGATGTCTTTCTCCGTGACATAAATTTTGTTTTGAAAGGCAACTGCCCTCGCCGCCCCTGTGACCCTGTGTGGATCCGTAGCCATTGGGGCTAGGTCCAATGACCAATAGTCACCATTTATTTCGTATTTCTCTATTGAGCTCTGATCGTATATTGTTGATGACTCTTTGTAACCAAGCAAAGCATACATATTGTCATTAACTACGACAACCTCAGCTTCCACGCGTTGTTCCTGCAAATTTCCTAAGGTAGTCCATGTGTCTCTACTAGGATCATACCTTTCTACACTATTTCCATTTTGAGCCAAGCCTACGATGTAAACTTTTTGATTGAGTGTGGCAGCCTTCACTCTCCTGATACGCTTGGATGTTAAGGACTTGGAGGTGGTCCAAGTTTTGTTCACTAGATCTAATCTCTCTACCAAGGAAAGAGAATTGACATCTTGTCTTTTTTGCTTCTCGCCACCTATCACAAGAACACAAGGCGAATTTTCAACACGTGATATTTTTTGTTCCACCTTTCGATCATATTTAACGTTGAGGTAGCGTTGTCTTTTTTGGGCAACTATTCGATCTTCCTTTTGTTGTTTTGTCCATATGTCTTGACAATGTCTCTTGTAATTTCCGTCACTGAGATGTTTCGTAGGATCTATGGTGCCATATGTTTTTTTTACTTCTTGAATCTTGGCATCGTTACAAATTTCCGGTCGTTTTGGCTCATTCATTGTAGGGTATAGTCGCCAAATCGACTCAAACGCACAAATAAAAAACTGCAGTCAATCAAACGGCCAAGTGGCTGTGCGAGGCTGCAATTTTCTGAAAGCAGACACCGAGAGGAACATTCTGACGGGCGGGAACTGTCATCGGAGTTCTTGAGCGAAAGTTGTGAGCAATGAGGTAGGGTATAGTCGCCAAATCGACTCAAACGCACAAATAAAAAACTGCAGTCAATCAAACGTCCAAGTGGCTGTGCGAGGCTGCAATTTTCTGAAAGCAGACACCGAGAGGAACATTCTGACGGGCGGAAACTGTCATCGGAGTTCTTGAGCGAAAGTTGTGAGCAATGAGGTAGGTTATAGTCGCCAAATCGACTCAAACGCACAAATGAAAAACTGCAGTCAATCAAACGGCCAAGTGGCTGTGCGAGGCTGCAATTTTCTGAAAGCAGACACCGAGAGGAACATTTTGACGGGCGGAAACTGTCATCGGAGTTCGTGAGCGAAAGTTGTGAGCAATGAGGTAGGGTATAGTCGCCAAATCGACTCAAACGCACAAATAAAAAACTGCAGTCAATCAAACGGCCAAGTGGCTGTGCGAGGCTGCAATTTTCTGAAAGCAGACACCGAGAGGAACATTTTGACGGGCGGAAACTGTCATCGGAGTTCTTGAGCGAAAGTGTACAAGGATTTTGCGTGACACAAACACGTCTTTTTCTCACTTGATCAAAACTGCCTCGTACGTAACGATGTCCGATGCCCAATGCGAAATATTTTTAACGAAACGTACTGGTTGAGTAAAATATGCGGTAAATAAGTAATGGTTGAAAAGAATACCCGTATATTATCCACACAGGTTGCGGAAAGTCACAGCACGAGAAAAGAGTGGAACTCAACTCAATTGCGCAGCGAGCCGGTGTAAAATCAAAAATGGGACACCCGACGCGACGAACCGCTTGTTACAAGTATCGTGGTACAGTACTAGCTACTACCCGTAGGTTGCCCCTGGCCCATATTTTTCCTAAATTCACCTATATTTTTTTTTGAAATTTTTCCAGGAAGCACCTATATTTTTCCTCCCATTTTGAGAAGGCACCTATATTTTTCCTAAATTTTTTTGCTCTAAAATGAGCATGCGGGCCCCAAACACTCCCAAATTGAGCCGAAAATCTTTCGTGCGCGGAGGTGCGGAGGTGCGGAGGTGCGGAAAGAAACGCGGTGAGATGAAAGAACGCGGTGGGATGTAATATTGCGGTGAGATGTAATAACGCGGTGCGATGTAATAACGCGGTGGGATGTAATAATGTGGTGATGTGCGCAAACAATGGTTGGGGAACTCCTTCAATCTTTGAGAAGGCTGAATCTTCGGCTCCTTCGTGATGCGGATACCCCCTCCTGCACGCTTTGTGCCACTAGGGGTTTTTTTTTCTAATAGTTCTATCTCTTTCATGCGCAGCCGGCATGTGGCACGGCTAGGTGGGCCCGGATTGCATAATCGATGAAAATGACATTTAGAAGTCGCAAGAAGTTTCAAGAAGTACTTAGTGGTTAAAAGAAATCATCTAGAGGCAATATTTTATATTTTTGATAATTGTAGTGGCCACAGGGCTGCTTACAGGTCGCGGACGGGCTGCCGTACATACATTGCATATCTTGCGGGCGCGTGAGATATGCAAATGATACGGGGAAGTTATTAGAAGTTGTGAGAAGTATCTAGAAGTCATCCGTAGGCAATGAGAAGCAAAATTTCACATCGGGACATATTCACGGGGTGCTGGGGAGCTAATTTCGTCTGTAAAATGGCTGCAAAGCAGAAATTGCATATCTTGCGGGCGCGTGAGATATGCAAATGATACGGGGAAGTTATTAGAAGTTGTGAGAAGTATCTAGAAGTCATCCGTAGGCAATGAGAAGCAAAATTTCACATCGGGACATATTCACGGGGTGCTGGGGAGCTAATTTCGTCTGTAAAATGGCTGCAAAGCAGAAATTGCATATCTTGCGGGCGCGTGAGATGTGCAAATGATACGGGGAAGTTATTAGAAGTTGTGAGAAGTATCTAGAAGTTATTACTAGGCATCGAGAAGTGATATTTCACATCGGGTCACATTCGCGGGGCGTTGGGGAGCTAATTTCGTCTGTAAACTGACTGCAAAACAGAAAATGCATGTCTCGTGGGCGCGTGAGATATGCAAATGATACGGTGAAGTTATTACAAGTTGTGAGAAGTATCTAGAAGTTATTATTAGGCATCGAGAAGTGATATTTCACATCGGGTCACATTCGCGGGGCGTTGGGGAGCTAATTTCGTCTGTAAGCTGACTGCAAAACAGAAAATGCATGTCTCGTGGGCGCGTGAGATATGCAAATGATACGGTGAAGTTATTACAAGTTGTGAGAAGTATCTAGAAGTTATTACTAGGCATCGAGAAATGATATTTCACATCGGGTCACATTCACGGGGCGTTGGGGGCTAATTTCGTCTGTAAACTGACTACAACATACTTTTACTTTGCCCTAATGATACGCATATTATTTGCAGTTGCAGGAGTCATGGGGCACTAGCCGTTGCCGGGTGGCGGGTGCTCAAATTCAAAGGTGGCTCAAATTCTGCAACTCCTCTATGGAGACCCCCGAGGCCCTACCCAAGTCCGAGGTATTCAATGGCTGGGTCTGCTGGAGTTGCTGGAGTTGCTGGAGCTGCTGGAGCTGTTGGTGCTGCTGGAGCTGCTGGAGCTGCTGGAGCTGTCGGGCCTGTGGTTGCTGAAGGAGCGTGGGCTGGGACTGCTGCAGAAGGGGTTGCAGCTGCTGGGTCTGCTGGAGCTGCTGGAGCT